>JAWZYT010003007.1:5000-67500 GCA_034508575.1 Petrolisthes manimaculis | reverse complement strand
TATTTATGGAGTAGTTCAATTCTTAAGGGGAGATTCTATTTTAAATACTATTCTTTATTTCTATTTGTACTACAATTTTCTTGTGTGAGTTGATAGGTTAATTATATACCATTAATAATACAGTGATATTATTTTCTATTTGGACATAATTATATAGTTAATGTTTATAATTCGGGGAGACTAAAAATATTAATGCAAAGTTCCCCCGGTAAAATAATCAAACGTCTTTCTTTATCTCTTATCAATCTTTCAGTAATTAATAAATTTTGTATAACACTTGTGTAAATGGTACAAACACTCAGCCCTGATGGTCTTGTGCACTATTTGTAAATATTGATCTGTTTGTTACGTCAGATATTAATCAAAAGTAGTTTATTATAATTCTTGAAAATATTGATCTTTTTGTTTCGTCAGATATTACTCAAAAGTAGTTTATTATAAGCCTTGAAAATATTGATCTTTTTGTTTCTTCAGATATTTCAAAAGTAGTCTATTATAAGCCTTGCAAATATCGATCTTTTTGTTTCGTGAGATATCTTTCAAAAGTAGTTTATTACAACTATAAAAATATATATATATTACTATTACTATTGTATTATCCACAAAAAGCTTCGTGTTGATATCTGAGAGGACCTTTTAAACGAGTAGGTATATAATTTTTTTTTTATATGGTTGGACGGACGGTCGGACATACTATAAGTAACTTTGTGAAATTATATATAGGCAATATAGATGTTTAATATATTTTACAGCTGTTGGATACATATGAGGTTTGCATGACTATAATTATGGTGGGTGGGTTATTACAGTATTGGTAACTCTGGAGCAACTGCATGATTCCTCCACTATAAACTATAAACTATTCCATACATCAGGACACCATTATTCTTTTACGTCTGGACCTGTTGTTTCTTGTCATAATAATATAGGCCTATACTGTACTTTGGTGGCACCCAAGACACTCCAATGTACAGCCACAATCAAATATCCACACACACTTTACTTCTATCATAGTAAAATTAAGCCCATGTCCAGTGTCAGAACATTAAGAAAAAAATATATATCTTGGTAATGAAGAACAAAACGTGTATGATATTGCAGCACCTCATAATAATAATTGAGGGGGTTGAGTTGACGTAAGGTGTTGTTGTATGATTATATTTCGATATGATACTGATTTATTTGCATGATGGAAGGAAAGTGTCTGTGGATATAATTATGATTGTGGCTGTACCAAAAGTATACTATCCCCTCAATTAAGGAGGAATATAATAAGTTACAATATTGGTGTTGGTAAATCTAGATAGAGTAACTAATTTCCCCACAAACCCTTCCAAGCAACAAACCATCATTATTCTTTGTATATTTTTGTTTATTATCCCATTAATTAAATGGAATACGATAACTAAAAGTACGGGCACTACTAGAAAATGGATATATATGTAAATGTAAATACTGTATAATATCTTTGAATATAGAAAAATCTTATATTGTATAGAGTTCATGGGATAAGTAGAAAGTTAACTGAAACGTTCTGTAACCTCATGCAAATAAATAGTAGGTTAAATTGTACATTAGTAGTTGTTGTTGTTGTTTTTGTCATTGTTGTTGTTGTTGGTGGTGGTGGTAAGTGGGGTTAGTGGTGGTGAGTTGGTAGTGGGTCTAGTAGTAGTAGTAGTAGTAAGTATTAGTAAGTTGGGAGTAGTAGTGGTAAGTGGGTCTGGTGGTGGTGGTATTGGTGATAGTGGTATAGTAGTAGTGGTGGTATTGGTATTGGTAAGTTGGGGGTAGTAGTGGTAGTGTTATTAAGTGGGTTGGAGTAGTAGTGGAAGTAAGTAGTAAGGGTAGTGGTACTAGTGGAGGTAAGTAGGCTAGTAGGGGGTAGTGGTACAGTAGTAGTGGAGGTAAATGGTAAGTGTAAGTAGATGGTAGTGGTAAGTGGGGATAGCGGTAAGTGGGTTGGTCAGTTGTGTGTATGTGTGTGTGTGTGTGTCCATGTGAGAAGCACGTGAACCATCCCTTACCCTCCTATACTGTACTATCCCCCTCCCTCCCTCCATTCCCCCACCCCCTCCCTCCCCTCCCCTCCCCTCCATGCATCTACACACCACACTACACTGCATAGGTTTTCAATGCATCTACACCATACTACATGCACTACGAAACACAACACCATACATACATACATACAGCTTTTCAATAAACTTACACCAAGCTACACTACACTACATCATACAATACACAGCTTTCAATTCACACAACATACATACATACATACATACAGCTTTTCAATAAACTTATATTACACTACACTACATCATACAATACACCAATACACAGCTTGCAACTCACACAACATACATACAGCTTTTCAATACACTTACATGCACCAAGCTACACTACACTACATCATACAATACATAGCTTTCAAATTCACACAAAATACTGTACCGTATATACAGCTTTTCAATAATCTTACACTACACAGCTTTCAATTCGTCTGCACCACACTATATAAGTTTTCAATTCATCTACACCATACTCTACACAGCATCCATACCACACCACACCACCCCACACTTCTCCATACCACTCCCACACCACTCCAATAACAACTTTGAACACCATCCCCCTCTCTTTCCATCCCCCCCCAAAAAAAAAATATATATAAAAAAAAAAAAAACACTTCCCCTTCTACTTTTACCCTGCAGCATTTAATATATATTTTGTTTTTCCTCCTCCACTCTTTGGTCTTCCTCTTTTGTCATGCCATCCCTTCCCTTCCCTTTCCCATGGAGTTTGTCTGCCTCTTACCCTCTCTCCTTCGACACAGTTCCTCGCCTCTTTCCCTTCCCTTTGGTACATTGGAGTGCCTTGATTCCTCCAAAGTATGCCAGAAGACTAATTAACCGGGTTAACAAATAACTATAATGGTAGGTAGCCTGTTGCTTTGAATAGTTTGGGGGAATCAGTTGCTCCGGATATACCAACACTGTAGTAAAGTCATGGTCTAATGTGCTGCAACACCTTCCAATGAGATGGCTTCGAAAAATGATCCGAAACTATAGCTGTTGGTGTGTGCAATTTTGGTTCATAAAATTAACTCAAATAGCTCGCTTTTATTCACCAGGTTGCAGTACATTAGACCATGACTTTACCTCCCCCTTAATTAAAAGCCTCCTTCTTCATTCATGCCCTACCTTTCCCTTCCCAGTTTGTCTACCTCTTTCCCTTTCTTTCCCATCCTTTATTCTACACCTTCAATGCTTCCATATAAATAGACGTTGTGAGTTAGCGAATCCAGTTGTATATATACTCTGTCCAAAGTAGGTCTATGTATTTTTTACTTTCCTACCTTCATGAGGTTTGTGTACGTGACTTTTTCCTTTGTGTGTGTGTGTGTGTGTGTGTATGTGTGTGTGTGTGTGTGTGTGTGTGTGTGTGTGTGTGTGTGTGTGTGTGTGTGTGCGTGTGTGTGTGTGTGTGTGTGTGTGAATGTGTGTGTGTGTGTGTGTTCTCGTATCAGAGCTGGCGTTTTCCCCCCATATTAATTATAATCTCCAGGGCCATTTTCAAGTATAAGTAATCTTCTCCTTGCACACACACACACCTTTAATATATAATCAAGCAGCTGGTAAGATCGCAACGTGTAAGTTTAGGCGATATCATTCACTACATATTTAGGTTTTAGGTCAGCATATTTACATCTTATATATATATTTTCATTATATTATATACACAGGACAGAACAATTTTACTCGTATTATCCTCCGTGAACATTCCAGCTAACAAGGTAAATAGAGCAAAACTTTAAATAGGCCTTTTTGTTTGTTTGTGTGTGTGAGGACCCATTGCAAGGGATGGTATCTAAGTCAGGGTCGCGACACCAACAACACAACAACAACAACACACACACACACACACAATCCCTCTCCCTTTCTTCACCTTGTCTTGCCACCATCACTACCCACCCTCTTCCTTCCTTCCTTCATCACCACCAATCTAAACAATACATCCTCTCTTTTCCTTCACTTTTCCACCATCACTATATACACACACGACCCCCAACTCTCTCTCCCTTCACTTTGTCGTTTGTCACCTACACGACACACGATGGCTCTATACTGTATTGTGTCTATGAAGTCATCGTACACCTTGATGTCTGACCTGGAGGTATTAATGTATCAACACACACACACACACACACACACATATATATATAGAGAGAGATATATTATATTTCACACGAGGGTTACGTTCATTACTACAAGGTGGCATGAAGAAGCCTACTCCAAACTACATTAACACAAAAACAAACTTGATAAGATAACGAAAGAAGAGTGTGAGAGTAGCAGACCACAGACACCACTACAACACTACAACTAACTAACTAACTTGTGAGAATAGCAGACCACAGACACCACTACAACACTACAACTAACTAACTAACTTGTGAGAGTAGCAGACCAGACACCATACAACACTACAACTATCTAACTAACTTGTGAGAATAGAGACAGGTTAAAACAATATGTGTATAGTTAGGTAAATCTGGAGCAATTGATTCCTCTTTAGACTATTCCAAACAACAAGACATGCATCTATATTTTTGTCAACCTGGTCCTATTTTCTGGCATACTTTGGAGAAATTAAGGCACTCTAATATAGTACCACAAATGTAATACCCCCTTATTGAGAGACTGTGTTTTTTTTTAAATTGGAGAGCGAGTGATTCCTCCTAACTAGCCTAGAAAACATATATCCTCCATGGTACTAATAGGGAGATTTGTTTCGTGGCATATATAGTTTGGAGGAATCAGAGACCTTCCAATCCACCAACAAGAGTATCTTCACTGTTGGTAAATCTGGAGCAAATGATTCCTCCAAACTATTCCGGGCAACAGGATACCATTATATTTCTTCATCTGGGTCTGTCTCCTGGCATAGTTTGGAGGAATCAAGGGACTCCAATCTATCAAAAGTATACTCTCCCCTTAAGGGATACTATAACTGGTGACAAAATAAAAATGATTAAAATGCCTCTTGGACTCTTGGTGACCTTGGCCTTCCTTATAAATTATAACCTACAGTCAAGTCACCAGTTGTAATAATATGACAACACGAATGACCTTCACGTTTCATCCCACCAGAAAGATAACCCTTATAGACATTAAAGGTTAAGGTAGAAGTGCAGTGTTGGTAAATCTGGAGCAACTGATCCCTCTAAACTATTCCAAGCAACAGAACACCATTATTTTTGTTCATCTGGTCCTGTTTCTTGGCATACTTTGGAGGAATTAAGGCACTCCAATGTATGTACAGCTGGTCAAACTCCTGTGAGGCCCACCCAGCACTGCCAACGCTGTGCGAGATAGTGACGCCGAAACACTTGTTCTGAACTCTGCTCGAAATATGCACTGGTGGGGGATTTCCTCCACGCCTCAAACCCCCAATCCCCCCACCAGTGCATATTTCGAGCAGAGTTCAGAACAAGTGTTTCGGCGTCACTATCTCGTACAGCGTTGGCAGTGCTGGGTGGGCCTCACAGGAGTTTGACCATCTGTACGGTTGCCCACACATGAAGCTGGTACGCCTAGCTACTTGTGAGATACCTACAACAGGAAGGAGAGTGAGCAAAAATTATAGTTTATTGGCAAACAGACAGTAATAATATTTTACTGTCTGCCTGTCAACAAACTACATATTTTTTCACTTTCATTTCTTATGTATCCACTTCACAAGTAACGAGTCATACCAGCTTCATTGTGTGGCCAACTGTATCTTACCAAAAGTGTATTACTCCCTTAAAAGTTCATCAGACTGAGACAGGGGGAGTAGTATGTTTGGGCTATAGTAGTGTTAACCGATAAAGCTCTAGGCCTAATTTTGGTGATATGTAGTAGTTATGTACAGTTGCCAAAAAAGGTATTGAGACAACTATTGATAGAACTTTAACCATAGCAATATCCACAAGTATTTGTAGGGACTATAAGCATGTATAACAGAAGGAAATATACATATCCTTCTGTAATACATACTTACAATCCCTACAAATAACTATGGACATTAATATATTTAATGTTGTATCAATATTTGTCGCAATACCTTTTTTGACAACTGTACCTACGGCTGTTAACCTATGTTCATGTTTGTATCCTCCTCCAAACGAACCTACTGCATAATTAGCTGAAAATATTGAGGGAATAAACTACTCATTAGGTGAAAATATTGAGGGACTAAATAACTCATTAGGTGAAAATATTGAGAGAACTAAATAATTCATCAGGTAAAAATATTGAGAGAACTAAACTACTCATGAGGTGAAAATTTGGGGAACTAAATAACTCATTACGTGAAAATTTGGGGAACTAAATCACTCGTATGTAACCAGTTTAAATAGTCATGGTTAAAAGTCCTGCATCACCTTCGAATGAAATTTCATCATTATGAAAATATTACCCGTGTCTGTATCTACAAAGTACCGTACGTAATGCACCAGTGAATGCAAGTACACAAACAACAGTCACTGAGCAAGTTGGATAGTTTTGCTAACATGTGGCCAATTAACAGTATCTACGCAAACCTATACTCCAGTTCCATTTTACCCCATGTAAGAGACCCTGAAATGGATGTAACAAGCTGGTATATATGGCATCATCAATTGGTTTGCTCATCAACAATGTCCTGCCACTGGTCTGCAACCTTTGCGTCGCGAGCCAAAGTAAACAAAGGGGCCGTTGAAAAGTTTATCCTCCGAAACAACATGGCATCACATCGCAATGTAAACAACAAGGGTATAATAGATGGATTGGCAAGGGAAGTGAGTCAAGGGCGTGTTTGAGTGAGCGAATCCTTGAAAGTTCCCTCATAAAACACCTAATAGTGGCAACGCGTACCAGGGTGAGGGTTCGAATCCCTCCAAGGCTCCCAAGTTTAGGAGGTTGTGGTCCACAACAATGATAGCCGCCCAAACAAACTTCTATACTGCGATTTACTGTCTGATAACTACAATTTTCCCATCCAACATGCAATGTCATGCACCTTACTGCAACAAGAATACAATCATTCATGAAATACAGTCAATAGGACTGACAATACAAGATACAATGGTGGTTCAATGGCATATTTGTGGAGTGGCAGTACTGCGTGAGCCGTCACTTCTTTGTCAGCTGAGACGTCGTTTTCATGGCAATGACAAGGCTTTGTTTACAGTATTCAAGGAGGAGTATAGTACAAAAGTGTTTGAGACCGTCCTATGGGCTATGTCACTCTGTTTAGCTCGCGGCGTGGGAACTCTGCTCTCAAACTTCAATCAAAGTTCAAACGCACCACAGTCCACGAGGCAGCACATTGTATCACGCCCTCCTCCTCCTCCTCCTCCACTCACCCGTGTTGGCAGCAGGACACTTATTGGCACACTACCATGTTTTTCTCCGTCTTAGTAGCCTCACGTGCAACAAGTACAACAACTTTTGTTGGTGAATTAGAAAGTTTTTTATTTCTCCTAGGTAAACCACGAAGCAGAACCCTAATGAGTAACACCGAGGTACCGTAGTCTGTTTTGTGGCGTAGTTTGGAAGAATCATAGACCTTTCAATTCATCAACATAAAAATCTTCCCACTCAAAAACTAGTAGGTCCATTTGAGATTAAATACGAATATATAAATCTAGTCTGTCTAAACATCTGACGGGCCAATTAATTAATGCAGTTTCCCTCCTCCTCCCATGAGACAATTAACGATATAATATAAGGACATTTTACTCGCCTCGATAGTCAATCAATGATACTGCCATCTTGCGGCTAAGAAGGAAAACAACACAAGGAATAATACTAAACGTAGACACAAATTTGTTTTTTTCGGGAGTGCAAGATGGTCTAACATAAAACGATTAATGTTTACCCTGAAGAATTAAGGTAAGGCAACTCGAGTTAGTTCTGCGACCTTCATGTCCCATTCTATACAAGGTGTTGTTGAGCACTGAGTGGAGAAGGATGGGATGGGAGGAGGTAAGGTGCAAGATCGATACAGAAACTGGTTTTGAAGTAGCGAATAGTAAGCCTCAACCTGACCACCTCAGCCCAGGACCATATTGTCTATATCTCATTTATCCATGGTACTTTAGAGCGTCTTGATTTCTCCTAAGTATGCCAGGAAACAGGTCCAAGCTAACAAAAATAATGATGGTCTGTTGCCTGGAATAGATTGAAGGAATCAGTTGCTTAAGATTTACCAACACGTACCATCCCATTAACAAGGTGGTTGTTGTTTACTCTTCCTGGCAATAAATAAATACGCAACTGAAGGATACACACGTACAGATAGAGGAAGTAATGTGTGTGTGTGTATGTTCTTTCTTCCCTGTATATATTAAACAACGTGCATCCACAATATTATCTCCCTGGAATACCAAGTTGCAAAAAAATAATATAGGCTATATCATGGTTATATAACGAATAAGAAATCATCTACACACGTACTACAAAATAATGAAGAGATGTCCCGCTTTAATGAGACAATTAAGGGGATAGTACAGTACAGTATTAATTTGGTACATTAGAAAACCTTGTTGATTAATTTATGCAAAGTATGTCATGCAGGGAACAGGATCAGAATAACAAAAATAATGTTGCTTGGTGGAATAGTTTGGAAATAATTACCACCACCAACCTTATATTGTACCACCCCCTTTATAAGGAACCCAGTGATGATGTCAGAAAAGTGGAGGTTTCAGAGTCCTTCAAATATTGCCACGAAACACCACCTATAGTATATGGAAGGAGAGTAATTCGTGGCATTGTTAGGAGGAATTAGATGCATCCAATATTCATACACGATCACTGGGTCCTTAAAGGAAGATAGGCTATATAAAAAATAAAATGTTGTACTGTAGCCTACTCACCACACTTCGTTCCGACTTGATCCTGGCTGGTGACGGTGCCTTCCCCTGCATGGTGATTGTGGTTTGTTTACTTCTGAGGTCTTGAAACGAGTATGTATGGAAGGACAAATCTTAATGCCTCTCACTCACTATTCACCCACTTGAGGTTTGAAAATTTAAGTTATCTTGCGTTAACTATCTTGAAATGGTCTTGAAACGAGTGTATGGATGAAATTTTAGTATATTTTCACCACTTGAAGTTTGAAACTATATGCTATCTTGTTTTGACTATCTTGAAGTGGTTTTGAAAGGAGTGTATCTTAATGTCTCTTTCCACCCTTTTTGACAGTCAGGTTTGCGAATATATCTTGCGTTCACTCACTTGAAGGAAGGAATGCAGACAACAAAAACACTTCCTCAATACTAATCGCTTACTCAATTAGGACAATAATGTTCAGCAATATTGTATTCTTAGTTCATGAATGCGGAACACTGGCTGGCCCTTTAATTAACTGCCTTGCTTGAATGATAAATATACTCGTTGTTGTTGTTTATAGCAGGCACAGCAATTGTCTGGCTCACGTCATATGTGGTGAATGGATGATAAAGTTGTAGTAGTCAGTCATCTATATATATATAGGCTGTACCTGGAGAGGAAGAAGAGATGCTGTTAAATTAATAGAGTGTAATAATATGGCTTACAACTTTATTGCATAACCAAAGTATGATCTTGACATGATATCCTCTCATGATTCGAATAGTCAGTCTCAATCCAGTCAGCAGGCAACAGCTAGGAAGATCATATATTTGGAGACCCTGTGATCGTATTATGATAACCTGCTGGTGGCATCTAATTCCTCCTGACTATGCCGCAAAACAAGCTCCTTTCATTTAGGTGGCGTTTCGTGGCAATGTTTGGACTTTGGAGGACTAGGTAACCTCCAATTTTTTTACTACATCACGGGGGTTCTTATATAAGGATACTATTAACGCACTGCCTGTATAAATGAAATGACATTATGACTGTAAAGAGGAAAGACTGAATTAAAGGGAGATTCTCTTGTTGCTGAATTGGAAGGTCTCTTGATTCCTCCAAACATTGCCACGAAACGATATCCCTTATTAGAACCCTTGGGAGCTTCTGTTTTCTAGCATAGTTGGGAGGAACCAGTATTCTTCCAAGTCACCAACACAATAATCTTCCCTTAACTTAATATGCTAGGACTTGTTTATGAGTGTGAGTAAGTTATTTGAATAATGTATTTTGTACTACACTTCCTGCAGTCACTGAACACTAGCTCCATCCTTGGTGCCCAGACACAGCTTGGGCCCCACACTCAAGGCCAGCCAGGCGAGGAAAATGAACACACACAGACACCGGTTGACTTGTTGATTTCTATATATCTAAATGAAGACTCTGTTTGTCTGTCATGCTATACAAATTGTCATGTGACCACCTACAGTGCCAGGAATTCACACATGGAAAGTGTGTGACAGTGAGGGGGGACAGAGGACATTTTCGCCACAAAAACACCCCACTAATTACTTAATTACACATACTTCACTTTTATAGTATGCCTGGCAACCCACTCGGTTTGTTTACATTCCACGCTGCTATCGCTGGGAAGGAAAAAATATCGTACCATTCTTTTACCTTAAACTTCACTTCCGTGGCTTATGGTCTTGTCTTGTTCTATATTAACGACTGATTCAACACACACACACACACACACACAATACAGGTGAGACATTAACATCTCACACACAAATATACCAGTTGACATGTTCATCTATATTCATTTAATCATTGTATTTGCTATAATAATAATAATAATAATAACTTTCCATAATTTTTACAACTAATCTCGGCTGAATTATAAACAGAGTATAGCCTTATACCATGTCCTTGCTCTCGGTCAATAAGTTGCCTAAATAAGTCCTCATAAACCCTTACAGTACACATAGTTAAATAAGCATGACCTATAACACACCAATATAGCCTATCACCACCAAAGGAAATATCAATTTATTCCACTTTTCCTCTGTGTACACTTCCGTATTCATTTCCCTTATTGTGATTCTTTTGTTGATGAATTGGAAGGATGCTGCTGCTTCCTCCAAAGTAGACTATGCCATGAAACAGATTCCCTAGTTACCTAGTATACCAATGAGGGCGTCTGTTTTCCGGTATATTTAGGAGAAATCAGTAGCCTTCCAATTTACCAACAAAATATATTAAAGATATTACCGTATTGTGGACCTCTCTGTCTCAGGAAGACCATGAGAAGTGAATAGTTATGGTCATGTGTGTTTATTGTGCTGACGGTGCATCTTAATTCCTACTGGCTAGGCTACGGGTCGTAGGCAAGAACATTATTTTGTGGTGTTGACAAAGTGTGGTACCGGTACGATGGCCCCATAGACAAACAACAGAGTCATCATACCTGTAGGCCACCACACCATTGTTTGTCAACACCAAGGATATTCTTGGATACGACCCCTGAGCCAAAATGACTAGGCTACGTCCAAAAAGATCCTCGATCGTTAATTGTGGCTGATCTATGAACCAGAACGAGGTACGCTCTTGGTACACTGGAGTACCTTGATTTCTCCAAAGTCTACCAGGAAACAGGACCAGATTAACAAAAATAAAGCTAGGCTGCTGCTTGAAATAGTTAGGAAAAATCAGTTGCTCCAGATAATATCAACACTGTACAGCCATGACTGATAGTGCTGGACCAAGGGTCCAAGGAGTGTTGGAGAGCAACTGAACAGAGTCCGTAAAAGTGACTCTTCTAAACCTCTCTCAACGTTGAGAATGGTTTGGAAAATTCACTTGTTCGAACTCTGTTCACTACTGTAGTATTCAGTTAATTGCTCTCAGACAGTCGGCGGAACCTGGTCCAGCACTATCAGCCATGGCTGTACTACTGTACAGTTGCCTCAAAGTATTCCTTTATCCCCTCTTTTGTGTCTAGAGTAGATGAATGAGACCAATCTCCCTGTTGAATCATATTTACGGGTAACACAATCCTTTACTGTTTCTGAATGTGATCCGAACATGTCCAGCGATGCCACATACACTTCAGAGCCACCGCAGGGGGTAAAGAAATACATTGAGGCAACTGTATATAACTCAAGCATATATAATTACATAAGCTATTGGACTGTCAGTGAATGAGTATCATCACCCTTACCACTGGGGTAACTTCGGGCATTGGACATCTAATCAATTAGGCTATTCTGTTATTATTAAAACACGAATGCGATGCTACAACTGTTTTACATTCACAACACGGGGATTCTTATTACCCAAATCAGTTGTTTGTCTGCTACCTGTTTTAATAAATCAAACTGCAGTACTGTATAATTATATACTTAATTAAAGAAACACCGTAACGCACTTAAAATATAGCAGCTGTCTAAAATTATAGTACTACTTTGCTTCGATTAAGTTAATTCAATACACACACAGTATAATACATTAGTGTGCATGGACAAGGCAATAACAGAAATCAGTTGGAATACTTCTTTGTGTTATATGCAACTATTCTACTATTCATCGTTCAGCCCACAACTAATTCAATATTGCACATAGCCCTAAGAATATCGACGACATGAGAAATGTACACTCATCGTGGAAACATGGTGTGATCTGAAGATGAAAGAACACCACTCAGGGTATGTATGACCCCGTACGACGATGACAGAGATGTGACATAGCAAGCATGAAGGACACGCATCACAAAAGGAAGTGAAGGGGCGAGGGGCGTCAAAATAATTAATTAAAGTACTCCCCATACGTGGCGGGGAAACACGAGATAAGATCCTAACACACCTAAGTTACATACCTAGTTAGTCAGACGGTGCTGCACTGTGCTCTCAATGGTTGCTCACAGTCACAACTAAACATTAAAGTGAACTAAACACTCGTGACTCGTTATACACTCCCAGGATTTTGACTCCGCCCCATCTACCAACTCCCACCAACCACTGCTGCCTCTCTAGCTGACACTCGTAAGGGTTGTATGCAAAAACATTCATGGTGTATACGATGGCGTGGTACCGGTACGACGGCTCTATTGTTTTTTCCTATGGAGCCATCGTACTGGTACCACCATGAATGTTCTTGCATACAGCTCTGATCGTACTCACACACACGTGGCCTACAGCTGTTATTGTGTTTACCTGCTGCTGCTTATATGTCCTGTGACTCCTGTAGAGAAAATGGAATGTTGTTGGTGTACAGCCAGAATGTGATGCCCTGAGGAGGAGCTAACTTAGATAATTAAGCCTACTGAAAATTGGGACATAAATAACTCAACCAATACAAAGCGAAGTTCGAACATTCATTTCCCTCTATTAGGATACACGAGGAATAATAAAAACAGATCGAGGCCTATATAATAAACAAAGGGAAAAAAGATGAAAACGTTATTTTTTAAAACATAAGTTATTTATTTACCTTTACTACACTCTGGGTAACGTTGCTGCTAAAGGCCATGAGGTTATTTGATACATGATGGGAAATTAATGAGTAAATATTTGTAAACAATCACAAGACTAATAAGAAAAGAAATATAACTCAGTTATCCGCCTCTGGTCAGGCAAAAAAAATTTAATCCCGAGACACAGAAAATGGTTAGGTGTTTTGGAATGACTAAACAAGCAGGATCGTCTTTGTTCTCTTTCATAATATTACTGTAATTATTGTTTTCTTACATTTACTCTTATTAATTTTCCATTTCATAACTTGATGGCCTTTAGCGGGAAAGTTCCCCTGAGTGTTGGGGCTTGTACTAAAGGTAAATAATGAACTTAAACAAAAACAAGTTATTACCACTTTTTCTTATTACTGTGTTATCAATTACACTACTTCTCTATCAACCATAAATATTCTTAATGGCATCGCTCCCACGAGTGTTTTGGCTTGTACGAAGGGTAAAATATGAACGTAAAACTTTATCAGGATAGGGTATTTAATTAGTAATATGACAATACTGTACAAGGCTGTGGTCAAGTTAAAGGAAATTATTATGTACAACTACTGTATATAATCAAGAGCAACATCACCTACCGTCACAGTCGTACAATTGAAAGCATATTATAGGGAAGGTACACGTTCATATTTCATTAATACTGTACTCACAATATATAGATGAGCCAGAATTATCGTCCGTAGGGGGAGGATGAAGCAATATTTAGCGACATCGGTGAGGGTTGCTTACTGGAGAGGCATATTACGACCCCCTAAGGTAACGGAGGTATCATGAAGTATGTAGCAGTTCGGGGGGAGGAAGACTTGCTAGAGCCAACAGTTATAGGAGTGGGCGAAAAAAAAAATCTCCTGACACTATGTGCTGTGAATTGGTGGGCTACTGATTCCTCCAAACTAAGCTACAAAACATATCCCATATTAATATGACTGAGGGCATCTGTTTTCTGGCATTAGGAGGAATCAGTAGACCTCCAAATCACCAACAAATACATTTCCCCTCAAATCGAGACTAAACTTGTCACACACAGCAAAATTTTGTACACCACTACAACACTCAGCAAATAAACAAACTCACAAGTAGAAACCGAGCCTGATTGGATCACAAATACCACTTTGATAGACGAGACATGACAAACTTTCAATATCATAACTCAACCCACATTCAGTGTACTGTATTGTAGTTTGATCTCTCACTACGTATGACACACCGTCATAACTAAATGATCGTAATACATCCACAAGGCCAATGCCCTCTACTGGGTTTGTTCAGGCCAGGGAGGGTTTTCCCATCAAAATAGTTGGACCTATCACTATCCTTGAATTGAGGAGGAATTATGAAGACTGCTGAAATACTTTGCACGAGGGAGAGGTAGACAGAGATGAGAGACAGCATGCAGTTAAGTCACGGAAGAGGAGAGACAGTTGAAGAATTGGAAGGGAGTGGCTTAGGTCCAGAGGGGTGCCCAAACCATTAAATTACTATCTTTATCACAGCAGACAATAACACCTTTTGCCCCTGTGGAATTATGATCCTTGAGAGGTATCTGACTCCTATGTTGATATTGACCCCGCTCAATAATCTACCTGTTCTCTTTATTTCCGGCTGCCTGTCCATGTCACCACTATGGGGACTCCCTCTGATGACTTCTTCTTCTTTACTAGAGATAACTGTGTAGATTTTGCTTATGGGTCGACAAGTATGACCTGCTCAGCCAGACAGCTTGAGGAACTTTAATAACAACTACTGGTCTCCATCAACGTCAAGAACTTTTACACAGCCTGGAAATTTATCAACCTTCCTTCAAGACCCTCAAAGAGAAGCTGCATACTCTAATATGGATGCGTTTACTTCCGTCTTCTACATTTTTTGAGACTGCTAGCCCTCTTGCAATAAATCAGACAGGAGGCTTCATGTCGTTACCTCACCATATCACCTAGGCATGTGTTAGGATAAAAAAAATTTGGGTGGTTGCCCTTCTATGGTTACAGATTACCTAGATGGAATGACATATCCAACTGATGGTACAGAAAAGGACATCTCTGATTGAACTTCTTGCTATTCACAATAGCTCCCACTGTACTGTATCCGGTACAAGCAAAGAGGACTCCAGTGAGAAGTCAATTTGCTTAAGAACATATCCTATTTATACTGTATGCAGCACACTTGTATCTGTATGTATTGTACTGCATATATATACCCCCAAGGTAATACAAACCAAATTATTTTTTTATCTGTTGTGTGCATATGTAAAGGCCTGTTCACACTGTGCATCAAGTTGCGTTGAGTAACTCTTGTTACATGAAGTTATATGAATGCAGGAGTGTCCAACCTGCTCCTAGTCTGTCGCACAACAGTCAAGGTCAGAGACCTTTGTACAGTACTGTATACATATTTTCTTGTACAGTATATACAATAGTATGTACCTTGTTCTATGTAGATATCCCCTCGTCAGCCACTGTTTTTGGGATGGCAGGTAAATTAGGAGTTTTTAAGATACAGTACTTGTACAGTATATGATATACAGGTAATTCTTTAGTGTGGGAAGGTTGTAGAAGCAAATTCATGCATTATCACACGTTTATAATTATACAGTACTGTATTGTGCATGTCTTTGTGTCCAAAATTTAGAAAAGGTAGTTAAACAGCAATACTATAAGCAGTACTGCAGAAGGATACATGTATATTTTGAGTATATATCTATAAGGTCACTGAAACTACACATTGTAACAAAACATTAATAAATTTCTGTCAACATCATAATATGGCTAATTTATACAACACTTTTTCTTTCAGAAATGTAAAAAAAATTCCTGAGTTATTAAGGAAAATGTTACTTAAGTACACTAATCTATAGTACAGCTGGCCAAACTTGCATGCCATATAATATAATGTATCTGGAAAAAGATAATAAATTTTAATAATATTGTTTTAGTACCTGGTATCAAGACCAAGTGGTACTAAGGCACTTTAAAGATGCCACATGTTTACAATAATTTTCAATTAACAAAATGTGCTAACATAAGATAATATAAAATACAATAAAAATAGGGTTCCACTACAGTGTACTAGATAATAAGATCATTTGGAAATATGTCATTGCAAGCAGTTATCAGATCACATATACGGTATAATGCAATCAGTAACATGTACAGTTAAATTTCACTAAAAAAAATTGGTACACTGTAGAAAGAACATTAGAATGTTAATAAAAGGTCTGGGGGAAGAAGAGCAACAAAAAGAACAATGGTGAGTGATGTCATTGGTCTACTTCCACCAAACACTTTATACAATACGTATTAATTTTGCAGAAAATACTGAAAATATGTAAGATTTCCTAACCAACAGTATGCATGGACATGAGGCCATAAGCAAAAATATCCTTGGTGTTAAAAAAAATGATGGTTCAGTATTGTGTCAATGGAGTCATTGTAGCAGGTACCACGCCATCATCAACACCATCAATGTTCTTACATACGCCCCTTGGATACATACTGTACATATAATAGAGATGGGACCTATGGAAGAATAGAGCCAGGGAGGCCATGAGTAGAGAATTTATTAAACCTACCTATATGGCACCACAGGTAGCTAGGCCACCAATATGTCCAAGTGGCTAAATCAAGGCTACGTCCTAAATAACTACAGAACTGTATACGGTAAACCGACACAACAAGTGTTCTAAAACCCAGTTATTGTATCTGATTTTCTGACTTATGGTAGTAGACTTGGAATTGGAAAAGTGTCTAGATTCTACACCATTAGCAAGGTAGTTATTATACATGCCGTCTTAATGCTAAACTTCCAACTTACTTTGGTACTGTTTGGGTCATCATGTTAAAACAAGATGCTGTAAGGCTGATACCAACATGAATATAGCCCAATATTTTCTGGTATCAGTCAATTTTTATGACTACTGTATAGGTTTTCAGACAACTAAAATCGCCAAATGCGAGGCTCCACAGTACTATTTTCCAGTACATGTATTTAATTTTTAGTGTTCACTTTACAATATATCCAAATTCTACAGAAGTATCATCAGCTATATAGTACAGTACTGCTATATATAATCATTAAAGGCATGCATAGTGAAAAACAATATACTGTATGGTGATTACTTGCTACATTCTACATACAGTATACTGTAATTCAGGGATGCACAACCAGCGGCCCACGGGTCGCATGTAGCCCTCATGCAACCCTCTGGCGGCCCTTAGTAGGTAATAAATGGTAAAAATTTACAACAAAGTTTTAACCCACATATAGAAGCTTGTCTATGAATCACAGTGTCAAAAATTGCATTAAGAAGACTGTGTCATATATGCCAGGTAAGGCTTAATCATAGTTTTGAAACATAATGGATTCAGTCATTAAGTACTGTACTATATATTTACCATTAAGCACCTAAAATTTCAACATTTTTGCTGAACATAAATCTTGCAGTCCTCGGTTAGTTATAAGTTTGATCATGTGGCCCAAGGAGCCCAAAAGGTTGTGCATCCCTACTCTAATTCTAAATGGCCATATCTTTTTATGTACTGTAAATAAAATAATTAAATGACAATACTGTACTGTAACAATATTCCACAATGAATTTTTCAGTATACTGTACTGTACTTCTCTTCATAATCTCAATTGGATGCCAACTAAGATATTCTACTATTGGTCCTACATGACCTGTAAACAGTACAATACTTGCCTGTGAAAAATGTGTACTGAGTATTTCTTCTCTTGCATGCTAACTCCAAGCTCCAACCAAGAGTTCAGTACAGTTTCCTTCATGCCTGTAAAGGTATATTAAACTGAAACAGTCTGCAACAAAACTGTACTAATACACATATCACAACCAGAATCATGTCTACATACAAATATGCTACAAAATGACTGAAGATACTGCTGGTACTGTACCACATGTAGTACGTACAGTTGCCCAAGGAAAGACTGCAACCAAATTTGCTGGTGTGTGGCAATATCTGGCAGCTGCTCCAAAGTAAATACTCGTATTTTATCAATGGATCATTTTGAATCTACAACCTTTGTATGAATGGATGTTATTGGCTTCAGCCAATTACCTTCATCCTTACAACGGTGATAGGTTCTGAGTGATCCATTGATAAAATGAGAGTTTACTTTGGAGCAGCTGCCAGATATTGCCACACACCAGCAAATTTGGTTGCAGTCTTTTCTGGGACAACTGTACATGTTTTCTTGCAATCAACTTTCTGGGTATTTTGAATAACCTCTGTAAACATATGCTTTCCTCTAAAACAGATGGTAAACCAATACGAGGTGTAGAGGTAAGCAGTTCCTCCCTCTAGGCTAACCTTACACATTAAACCTCTCATTTCTTCTCTCTCATTTTCTTCTATGTACAATTATCCTAATCATGTCCTACCTGACATTTACAATATTTCATTGTTTATTTTCACTCATAATGATGAGTTCTAGTTTTTCAAGCAGTGTCCTTGTATATAAGAAAATAACCCTTGATTATGGAATTATATCTTCTGTCTTTGCAAGCAGCAATATTATGTCAGCATGCAAGTGCCTTAAGCTATTCCTTCCTACACATTGAAAAGTACAAATGATTTAATAGCCAGAAAAGTACAAAAAGATACTAAAAGATATTCAAAGATCTTAAACTAATATATTCTGGTAACATGCAAACATTAATCAACATTATATCAATATACTTTATACAGAAAAAATGTCAAAAGTGTAATATATTATTACTCTTTAATTAATGATAAAGTTTTCATGCAGAAAGTTATAATAGTCAATTATTTGCACATATTCCTGTTATAAAATCACAACAGTTCTCCCTTCTCTTGCCAATTATTCTCTGGACATATTTCTTTTCTGAATATGTGAAAACATGCATAATGACTTATTCCTCCCCAACTAAAATCACTCTCCTTTACTTCTTTCTTACTGCTTTAATTTTTTTTTTTAATAATATTTTTCCTTTTCTCTATATAGTTCCTCTTTCTTTGCAAAATAAACATCTCTTTGGGAAATGTTAGTACCGGTACTGTACTGTACTGGTAGGTCTGTGCCACACTGTCAGCTCTATATCTCTCAATTTCTTTTTATCCTCATCAGTGTAAATTTTACTTTCCAATTATCAAAGAAACTCACATATTAAGTTGAAAACATTTATGAATACAGTATTGTGAAATATTTACAGTCTTATGAACGTTGTGGAAAAACATACATGTATTATGACTTATGTGGAACAACATTAAGATGTTGGACGATTGCAAAGATCAAGATAAAATGGGTAAAAAACATTCTGAAATGAAATCAAGGGTATAGTCAACAAATCTCTTCCACAAGTTTTCAATTTGTATCAGTGGCAGATATTTAATCCAACCACTTAATTTAACTTAGTGTTAAATCCAAGTGTATAACTGTGAATAATCCTTGTGCTTAATTCTATCATTAAAAATATTGATTTGTTAAACACATATTAAGTACATAAGAGATATAGGAGTCAAACCTGACAGTGATCATCCTTTGGTGAAAATGAGTCTTTTACATTCTAACCATGGTAAAAAGTTTTGGTGGTTATATATTGGAAAAAAGATCTCTTCATATAAAAATGTAATATTTAAACAAATGCTACAGATCGCTCAACTGTACAGTACTGTATATAAAACCGTAACTCAGAGATTAAAATACAGTCTGTGTACAGTGCATTTTCAGTAGCTAATTTCATTTATTTGTACTGTACTATAACGCATATTATTCCTGGTCACAGGTACGATGAAACTGGTATACACCAGACTGCAAAGAAATTTTGTTTAATAACTGTTTACAACATGAAAAATATAGGTAAGGTATGGAATAGTTTGGTACTTAGGAAAAAAATTAAGTATTTGAAGCATAGGAAGCTTGTGTACTGTACTATCAAAATACTGTACCTAAGAAATAAATGGAGGTCCAGGGATTTTGCATACATATAAAATGGGAGAAAACTGTAAAATATACTATACATTACAGAATACAAATTTAAAATAGTCAAAAAAGTAATCCAGAACTTTGTAACTCCTCATTCCCTACCTCTCTGGAGTCAACATCAGTCATTAATGGTATTCAAATAAAAGAGGTGTACAGTATATGATTACAGATACACAAAATCTTTTCAATAAATTTCTTCAGAAAATCTGCTGATGGTGACACTGAAAAGCAAACTTATTTCAATCCATCTAAAAGGAAATGAGAAACTTATGATTAGTTTTTCTATAGTAACAGTAAATGTCCACAGTTGATATTAATTACTTTATATTCACTCATGTATGACACCCAATAGTGGATGGAAAAGTTCGCCAAAATTTGGTTATCCTTTGCACTAGAGGCTGTGGATATTTATCATCAGCTGATAAAAATACTATAATCTTATTATCCTGCAGGGACATAAAAGATATGAAAACCACAAAAAGATAAATTTCTCAATAAATCTTCTGAGGGCTTTCATATTGTTACTAAATACAAGAAAATATATAATCTTCAATAAACTTCCAGATAAATACACAGCTGCAAATACTGAAGTGCCCACAGTAGTTCAGTCAACTCTACTACTGAGAGATAGAGCATGAGCTGCCTTCCACAGATCTCCTGACGAAATCTTCATTTAGATCATGAATGAAGGTAACCACTTAGTTCATGGTACACCTAATAAAGTGCACAGTGGTGTGACCAGTTTTTTTTTAATTTTCATAACTATACCCTGCCCTGGAAGGTACTATTTTCAAGGTGTTGGAGTCTTATTTGTCACTTGACAAAGTATTACCTGTACTGGGGGGCTGCCTAACCATTACAAAGAGGTTAATTACTCCTTGCCAACTGGTATTTAGAATATGATTACATAATATTTTCCGATAACTAAATATCAGTACAGTACTGTACAATATTGCAATGAAAAGTACAGTAATTAATTATTCTTGATACAAATGCAATATCCTGAGAAAAATTTATTTTAGATACTGTTTTCCACAACCTTCCTGAATAAATGGCACACCAATAAATACAAATATTTAAATGATTGGGTGTAATATAATCTATAAAAGTACTGTAGTAAGAATTTAAGTTTCTATGTTACATATACAAAAACACTGTAATAGTTTATGGATACAGTACTGGTACCTCTTTACTCACACAGTACTGGAATGTTTTTAAAGCTGGCTCTATGTATCTCTTCAACCATCAAATACACAGAGTGTTTACATAATCATGGCTCAAACAATGAGAATCCGTGTTACTAGTCTGTCTGACTAGATTCTCATTCTAATTTAAATTTTACACATATCAGTCTCAAACAGGTATTACACTGCTATTTGGGTTTATTTCTAATATCATGGATAAACATACCTAATAGTGTATACAGTATATACATATTTGTGATGAGACTATATGAAAAATGCTTGATAAAAATGTCTTCTCATATGAACTACGTGTTTCTGAGTTAGCTAGGATAAATTGAGTAAACAGGTCACTGCCAAAGGAATGTCTGAATCTATACTGTTACTCACTATTATCTATTGGGTTAAATCTGAATGCTGACTGTACTACAATGAAAGACAATAGTGGTAATTGAAAGGCTAGAGCATCAACAACCTTGATCTATGTAAGTCTCTGGTCTTAATACATTTATCAAAATATTTTTTTCTTATTCTATTCTAATCTGTGGCAAGAATGCATCATTAACCTTGGGTGGCTGTGGTGTGATGTTGTTGGCCTTCATGTAAGAGATGACCTGCTCGGGTACCTCAGCCAATACTTCCCGGGCCAGGTTCATCTTGGACAGGTTTGGGTCGGTCACCCCACGCATGAAGTCCCTGAAGGGCACAAACTGCACAATGTCACGGGCAGCATAACGGCCGTGACTAGAGAGTCGCACTACGTCCCCATCCAGTTCCTCCATACTGTCAAATTCTGCCCCTCCCACACCCACAATGATGATGGACAGTGGCAGGTTTGATGCATTCACTATTGCCTGTGAAAACAGAATAATTATTACATAACTCAATTTCTATATACAATAAGAGATAAAGATATATGTACTTTGACTAACGTCTTCAATCAGTTGAATCCACTTCATTAATTTTGATTTGGTTAATGCTTGATTATTCTACTAAACACAAAAGAAGATCCCACATCAAAACAGTTTAAAACAATTCTATAAATGAAAATTTCACTTTACCTCCTTTGTCTGAGGCATGTCTGTGATGATGCCGTCAGTCAGTATGAGGAGAATAAAGTACTTATCT
This sequence comes from Petrolisthes manimaculis, assembly GCA_034508575.1. Lineage (NCBI taxonomy): Eukaryota > Metazoa > Arthropoda > Malacostraca > Decapoda > Porcellanidae > Petrolisthes > Petrolisthes manimaculis. Next base: position 44,854 of record JAWZYT010003007.1, on the reverse strand, counting down.
CCTGACTGGTGAGTGGTAGCAAACTTAGCAACATGATTGATGATGGGAGCAAAATTTGTTGGGCCATACAACTGGACACGTGTCAGACACGAACAATAAGCTTCAATGACACCTGTGGAAAACAACACAAAAATTAGGATGATAAATGAGATAGTAGTACCTGTACATGCAACTTACTTTAATGACAGAATATTTTAGCACACTTTCCCCAAGTCAATTTTAAAACCTGAAGCTGAAAGCAATAAAGACATTTTTAAATGAGAATGCTGAAAAGGCAGACGAGATTAAAAAACACAGGAGAAAAAGGGGATTAGATGAATTACATACTTGGGGTAAAATTGATTAAGAGATTGTCCTTGACTGACAAGAAAAGATAAAGTGTCTTATATGAACCTGAAATTTTGTTTTATTTTCTTTTGAGCCACAGAGATTACGGTTCACCTTTGCCTTACTGTATCATTTACCTTAACTATATATTCCAAATGCCATTTTATTTATATAATCTTGTGGGAAACATTCTGATGTCTCATGCCTGAGTGATGGCAATTGTTCTAACCTAACTGTTGATAAACATTCAATTTTCTCCATATCTTTCCTGCATCCTTGATTGAAACACAATATACAAGAGTCTGTTATAACATACATATTAAAAGAAATTACACTCTTGGCAATTATGAAATTTGTGTATGATTAATGTTTTAAAGTTGTGACCCCAGAACAAGTTTTTGGAAATATTCTATAGTACAGTATAACCAGTTATAATGTTAAACATGCATTTATAAATAACTCATAGTTAATACAAGAACATACTTTAATATTACTTCATATATATATAAATATACTGTACTGTACTGTGGGTACAAATTGTATTTTTATACAGTACAAAGTATTGTATGTATGGTGAATGAAAAGCACACAATATTCTAACCTTGCACTCGATGACAGAAAGGAGATGAAGGGTCCCCGTTCACAAAAAACTCATGTGAGACAGTGGCGTAATCTGGTGGCATCCTGGCACCAAAACCGAGCACAGGAAAGTATTTGTCGGTATCATAGTCCTCGATGATTTCCCCAACCGAACTGATAGCCTGTATGTACTGGTTGGGTGAACTTGGGTGCAGGAAGTGAAGGGACTGTGGGGTCTGAGGGTTTCCATTTGAAGCTGAAAATTAAGTTTGATTACCTTATTATCAGTACCAGTACAGAAACTACATGTACTGGTCAAAAAATACAATCTTCTGCAATACACTTATATAACAACTTTTAACAGGATAAGACCATAATTTTTTGTAGCATATGAAAAACATGTCTTAAAATTAGTCTTTACACATACTGTACTGTAAATTTGATTTATATCATGTTTGTATATGAAACTTTGATAAAATCACATGAACTGTTTCTGTACAGTACCATATCAAATTTTCTATGCATTTCCATGAAGCCAGAGAAAGGAATTTGATGAAAAATGTGACAGATGCTAAAGTTATGGCAGCAATATTGATGATGGGAAGGACTGGAATCAATGATGTGTTTAAACCAGTCAAGGGATATGCCATAGAGGAAGGATTTCACTCTCGGGGATGTGTGTGCTATTCCATTCCAGCGAGATCCAAACCTCTTTCCATGCTTCAGAAACACCAGGGGTAGGGGCCAATGTACTCATCCCTGAGTGTGGCTTTTGTATGAGAGAGAGAGAGCTGTGACGGATACACAGTTCATAGGAAGGTTGGAGAGAATCATGATGAATAAAAGTGTGATCATGAATATGAAAAGGAGACAGAGAAACAGCATAGTTCCAACAAATTGAGGGATTGGAAGCAAGTCTAGCATAGATGTAATGGAAATGAGCTACTGGAGAGGAGTATGTAACCTGACAAATTTGTGATGGGAAAAGCAAAAACAATGTGTCTGAGAGTTGTGGTTCGGGTGTGAGGGCCACTGGTGTTGAGAGTGGGATTTATTTTGAGATTGAAGCATAGTACATTGAGTTGGTTTGGACACAAGGAGAGAATGCAGCATGGAAAACTTACCAAGAAGGTATGAAAGTGAAATTGAGGGGCTATTGTGAGGCATACCACCAGCCAGATGGCTTAGCATGGGGGGAAGAGTATATGAGGGAGAAACATGAGTGGTAGGTAAGGGTTTAACAAAGTGAGGAGGGAGTGTTGGAACAGGAAGAATTAGAGACTCATTTTCTGTGTCTACCTCCTAAAGGGTCGTTCCCGGAGGGACTGAGGCGTTACAGCTACAGGCTATAGACAGACAGATTGTATAGTACAGTATACTGTGTGATAGACAGACATTCTTGAATTGAACTACATACCGGTATCTGTGTGATATGTAGCTGGGGCTCATCTGATACCCCAAATGTAGGAGACAGAAAGAAAAAGGTAACCAAGGTCAGCAGAATAAAAAAAATTGTAAGTGAAATTACAGAATTAATTACCTAACTGAAAGCACTGATGCCTCTGCTATGCAAAACGTTGAATTCCTTCTAAGGGGTGTTAATGATTATTAATACAACTACAGTACAGTATATCCAAAAATACTATGAAATGTACTCACCAGTAAAATCAATGCCAATGAAGGCATTAATTTCCATACCACCACGAAGGTAATCCAGAAAGGAGTATGCTTGTGTTATCTGAGCAGTGTTGAGTATCACTTCACCAGAGTTCTTGTAGCTGCCTCCTTTACTCTTCTGGTGAATATCAATAATAGAATGTTACTTTCATGCTATCAAATTATTATCAATGAAGCTTTGCTTCCTCCTGGAAACTCACCAACTGAAAGTGCTAATGGATTATCATCCAAATTACTTTGTTCATAATTGTTTCTGCTTCACAGTTATTCTCCTGTTTACATTTGTCAACACAAAATGAGAATTCATTGTTTTGTGGGTTAATTTTTGCCTGACATACAGTTCTGCAAATATGAAGTTTATTGTATAAATTGAGTTAATACAGAAGAAAGGTTTTCATTACTGCACTCTTAATCCTTATACAGTACTGTAATTCAATAATAGTAGTACAGACTTTTCCTAAACTTCTAATTTATAATTACATACACATAAGGAGTATTAGTAAAGATTAACACTGACCTTCCTATCCTGGTTAATGACCCAGTAAGTATTGCTTGAGCCTGGACCCTCAACCAGCTTCCGTACTGTGGTATTGAAGTCCCCAATGACCTTGTGATCACCATTTGACTTATGGCTCTTACAGACCACTTTAAGGTTGAGGTCATAGTCGCCTGCACAGAATGATCGAAGGGGTACACGGAAATTCTTCCAGACTGGATTCTGAGTGCTACGGACAGGTTCAGTACGGTGGACAAGTAGTAAGCTTCCATTCTCAGTGGTCTTGTAAAATTCTAAGAAAGGACTTATGGAACTGAACCAACTCCTGTTCTCAAGTGTCTTGCCCACAAACTGGAGAGTTAGATCCTCTTTACTAGCACTGAGTTCCTCTGTCACAACTGTAATTGTACCAGAGTTACCACCAATGTTTTTGTTTACCAAAGGTTTAGTAACCGTGCATCCATTTACCAAGTGAGCAAGATGACACTCAAACTCTCCGAGAAAGTCATGGTGGTCAAGGTTTTGTGTAGCTGAGTCAATGTCATATATCATAAACCTGAGAAGCTGCTGCTCCTCAAAGTGATAATTAATTGTGATTTTGGTGGCAAAGTCAGGATTGAGTGTATTATCTACACACTCAGTTCTCTTATATTCTGTCCAATTCTTAGATCCATATGGTTGATGAAACAACACACAAACTGGGTCTGATTTGGAAAAGACATCAGTATCACGGAGATTCCTGCAAGGAAGCATAAAAAGAAGTATTAGTTATACAATCATGAATATCAGGTTGCATACCATTCAACCATCAAGTCTATAGCATATTTCATCTGCTCTGATCTAAAACCTGTCTTAAAACAGTAATTGTAACTTGATGTGGTGAATGAGTGAGTTCCCTTTGCTCTCACATCATCAATTGTACAAAGGCAAATCATTTAATGTTCCATTACAAAAACAAAATTACTGTACAGATATATAACTTATTCATCATAATACCATGAGATTAAAAAGCATACAGCAATTCAAAAAAACTGTTATTAACATTAGTTTGATGCAGAATGTATACACAATATTTGAATTTTAAACTGTATTTTATCATTTGTTGCATGACTGTACACTTCTTTCATTCAAATTAGAATATCCATCTGATGGAAATACTGCACAACTGAACTACAATACAGTAATATTAACATGGATCAGCAACATCTGAAACATTATCACAAACTGGAAAAGGTAAACAGAGACAACACGCCATTTAATGCAATATACATCATGCTGAACTCACACAAAAAGCAGAAACAAACACACAAAATAGGCTTATCACCTTTTACTAATTCAGCTAGTCCAGGGCGTAACTAATACATTAAATTCTAAATATAATTATATTATGATAAGAAACAGCTTGCATAAGTAATTCTTTAAAGGTTTAGGGAAGCTATCTACATTTCCATGGGATTTCAGTAGAGAGAATGCAAGGGGAGGAGTTTGTAAAGAAGGTGTGTGGAAGTGAAGTTGTGGGACGTGGTGTGAGAGGCAGACCACTAGTTAGATGGCAGAACAGAGTGGAAGAGTATGTAAAGGAGAGAAACATGAGGGGGAGGAGAGGGCTTGACCAAGTAGGGAGGGAGTGTTTGAACAGGGAAGACTGGAGACTTTTCTGCCGTGGCCACCCTCTTCGGGGAAGTTCCCGGAGGGAACGAGGCGTCAGAGCTATAGATAGATAGATAGATTTAAGTTTATGCACAGTAAGCTGTGTGAAACATATAAATAATGCAGTGTTGGATTGCAAAGAAAGGGGTCTAGGAAGATTAGTGAAGAGTTCTGCAGAGGTGTCCAAGTCCTGTACCGCTGTGTAAATGATAATGCGAGTCCAGTAAAAGCAAAGTAATGATGGTGGAAAAAGAAGTGAAGTTTGTGGGTTTAGACAAGAAGGTGTTGTAAATTCTGTTTGACCACTTCTCAAACTCTACACTAAACATTTATCACAGTATACCCTATGAAGAGTGTCAAGAGTAATATAGGGAGAGCAGGTTTTCTTGAAGCTACTGATATGACTGGATATTAAAGGTAGTCTGCAGTATTTAATATTGGTGAAGTAGTAACAGTACAGTACTTGTATACAGTGTTGCATACAATAATATATTATGTACACTAGGCTATATATTAAAACAGTGCAAAATATACTGCAGTGGTAAAAAAGTGCACACATCATTAAAACTTAGCAACATGCAATTAGCATGATATTATTATAGTAAAACGTTGTTGTAATAGGCTAACTGCAAGGTAGAGGTTGGTCTACATCAGGGGTTCTCAAACTAAGGTGGAACAATCTGTCAGAGGTACAGTATACAATAGAGGAAGTTCCGGTATCCAGGGGGTACAGTACATAGATGGCTGGCAAAAATCAGTACCGGTATGGTTCTAATACTGATTAGCCTAATTTTGATATATCAAAATTAGAAACTTTATTCATGTTATATAACCTGCGAGTACTAACATTAATGCTATATGGTATCTAATAGTACTGTATGGTATCTAAATTCTTAATACAGTACAGCAGTTACAATTTTCTCAGTATCCAGTGTACAGAAATACTTTCCTGCACATATTAACGTTGATAAGTATCATCCTTTACTCTGTCTTAGTAATAAGTGTATGTGTCAATGATCAGATGATGTCTGGAGAGAAAGAGATTGAGAACCACTGTTTTATATAAAAATGTATTAAATATATATATGTGGGTATGCATGAAAGTAATGATATGGCTGTATGTCTTACCTGCATGACACAGTAAGTTCAACTAAAGATGTTGGTGTACCTGCAGTGCCAGCCATGGTCAATGTCAGGATCTATGCTACACTAATCTACGTTTCCACTGGTTTCCTACCTCTCTACAGCACCAATGCTTTCACCAGGCACATTCCTGAAATATAGGCATAAATGATCAGTTTTACTTGGTATAAAAAAACTTGGCTATCTGTAAAAAGCATATTATTATTATTAAAAATAGACCAGAGACACAAAGCTGGGAGAGAATGCAAATATTCTATCAATCCGAAGACCCCAGCCCCATGAATCTAACCTGAAGAAAAGAAGACACCTTAGAGAAAAAAAGATGAGCAGTTAGCTTCTTGAAGCCAGCCAGTCCTACACCATCAAAGACAGAATCACCAAGGCATATGACAGTATAGGACTCGTAAAATTAGGGCTTCTATTAGGAACTTCCTACAAAGGGGTGAAGATGGCATAGGAAGTCTCCAGTTATCCCTGTTCTAACACTCCCTCTTCAATTACCAAAATACTCTCCACAATTAATTGCTATAAATGTCTAAAATTTATAAACCCATACCATGTTTCAACTACCTAAACTGACCTAACTTAACCTGGACCACGGTATCCTCTACCTTATAGCTTTAAAATTACCACAGATCGAATTACTAGCAGCTGATGTAATATACCATTATTTTAGCAGTTTCACCTTAACATTGGAGGGGAGAGAGGGGGAAAGCGGCTGGCTTGTGCCGACGCATGAATGATTTACAGTATAATATGAACAACGTATGGCTAAAAATGTGGACGCTAGACCTAAAACAGACACTTGACCTTTGCTATCTTTATTTTTTTGTGACCTTCGACTGATTTTGCCCAAAAGTTAATCATTTTGTTTTATGATGAATATCTATCAATAGAAAAAAAATGAACATCATAAGGCTAAAAATGTGGACGCTAGACCATAAACAAACACACAAACAGATAAATAAATAAATATCCAGCACCGTAAACAATACACCGTACCCCCTTCGGGGTGGGGCGTTGTAATAAATAAAATAAATAATAATGAAATACAAGGAGTTGCCTGAGATGGTGGGCAGAGGTCACATTAAAATAGACGATTATAATTATTATTTACACTATAATTATAATATCAAACCAAAATATCATCAAAGACTACAGCCAGTTAATAAACTAATTCACAGGCAAAAATATATAAGTACTCTGATCACTATATTGGACTTTATTTCACAGTAAACTATGTAATATATCACTGTATTATTATACGAAAACTTTACTGTATTAATTCACCACCATCTATGTATGTATATACGTATAAATGTATGTCACTTTGTATTATACGTAAACTTCACTATACTAACCATGATATACTATGTATGATTGTAGGTATGTATAAATGTATGTCACTTTTTGTATTATATGTAAACTTCACTATTATACTATACTAACCATGACATAAACACTTATGTATGTATGTATGTCACTTTGTATTATACGTAAACTTCACTATACATGATTATAAACACTATAAACACTTCACTATACTAACCATATCAATACACTTGTTATGTATGTATGTATGATTCAGTGTATCATCATTACAGTAGGTCACAAGACTTCCTATTTCTATTATTAGTTAGGGAGTGTCAACAAAACACACATACACACACACACACTACTCAAAATTACTCCACATCAGTGTTAACAAATATGGAGAATTTTCCCTAGACATGGAGAATTATTTTTTCCTAGACATGGGAAATTAGAGGTAATAATGGTAAAATAATATGTATTGATTGTTGAAGGGTAGGCACTAAATGGGGAAATTTTATACCGAACGAAATATCAAGAAAATGGTAAATACAGAGTACAGTATACGATTATCTTTAGGAGTAAACAGGGAACATCTGAGGTAAAAACTAATTATTAAAAAGGGAAATTCCGATGTTGAAGTTGTGGAAATTTTGTGAAGCTGGTGAGCCTGGCAGACCAGCTGGTGACAACTGACAACACTGAACACTACTTCTTCTTCTACTGTAGGGAGTGTCCGTCAACAAATTTACAAAACACATGTCACACATCAACTATTATGTGTCCGGAGTAGTGAAAAGTGCATAACTTTTAAGAAAATATTCAAAACACGTCTGTTCGGTGAATGTTACGACACGGATGATATAAGCATGTTTTAATGGTTATTTTAGCATGTATTTTACAGACAAACCTTGTTTTGGATGACAGTGTGCAATAAGAAATGCACCAAGTTTCCAAGTCGGAAATGACCCCTAAAGACAACATTTATCTTTTTATCTGAAACTTCAGAGTTGTGCTATTTTTTTATAGTTTGAGCCGTGCTATTTTTTTATAGTTTGAGCCGCATATCAGTGTTGCCAACCGTAGGGTAATCGCCCTATATGTAGGGCATTTCGACCTCAAATCCTTGTCTGTAGGGCGTAGGGTAATTTTACAGAATCATAACGAAACGTAGGACGTTACAACATTTTGGTATAAGTGATAACATATTTTCTAACAATAAAATATCATATAAATGGTATAGATATATGTTAAAAATGTATTGCTTAAAAATATCTATTACCTTCAACTACATAAAAAATAAAACACTTAAAGTACACATCTTAAAGTACGGACGTACGATGTATCAGTAATTATCGCGGGGAAGATTTTACAAAATACATCTAACTCGGCCAACACTGTTCCCCTGTTAAATCCGCTGGCGATCGCACGCAACCCTTCAGTTAGTTACCCCGGTTCCCGGGGTAACTAACTGAAGGGTTGTGTGTGAACGCCAGCGGATTTAATATGGAAGTTGAGGAACGGAGTGATGGCCGAGTTAGATGTATTTTTTAAAATCTTCCCCGCGATAATTACTGATACATCGTACGTCTGTACTTTAAGATGTTATTATGAAACGTGCACCATTGAAATTGTAACAGGCACTTTTGGAAATAGAAAATTGTAAAAAAAAAAAAAAAAAAAAAAGGGAAATAGTCGCCATATTTAGTCGGTCTCAAATTATATAGAAGGGCCCGACTAAAAGAGCATTATTTCTCTAGCAGAAATAATAGCAAAAACCCACAAGATCAAGATAAAAACAAATATATATATTGGTGTATGAGGTGCAAAATAAAGATTAAGATATAAGGTGCCGTTGTAAAGGCAATATTTCCCATCAACCATTGAAATTGTAACAAGCATTTTTGGGAATAGAAAATTGTAAAGTAAAAAGGGAAATAGATTAAGATACAAAATATATATACAGTATAAGTTTATAAGTTGCCGTTGTAAAGTCAATATTTCCCATCAACAACATAACCAACGGCGCATATCCTCTGTACTGTACCATTAGTTACATTGCGACGCGCCGCATAGTGGTATTAACCACAATTTGGGTAAAAGTAGAGAAGTACTCTTTTCACTATATAGTTTATTTTAGTACCATTATCCACTATTTTGGATCATTCTAAGTTACTTTTCAACTACAGATGCCCCGTTTTCACCCCCCTACCCAACTCAATCTCCATAATCACCTCATATTTTGCCATATCTGAACTAGATTCGTCTGAAAAACACTACAATGCATTAAATAGAATTACAGTAGTTTGGCCTCACCTGACCTAACCTAACCTAATCAGGACCGCTGCAAACTTACGAGACCTAACAGGATTAATTTATTACATTATTAATTTACCAGTTACCATAATGGAACTGCAACATTTGAGAGCCGAATAACATCCGTGTCTGGTTGGCCAATTGAGGAAATAATGCCTCCTCTTCGTAATGATCCTGTCTGGTAGCCATGACCATAGAGATGCTCCATGTGGCTCCAATGTTTACATAGATGGTGCTGTGGTCAAAGGCAATAATGCCTGTTCACAATTCACTCGCCGAATATTCAATATCTTTCAAGATCAATATCAGTATCATATTGAACTAAAAATGTCACCTGAACACTCCTTTACTACAGGCATTGACCGCCAAGTTTGAATGTGAATACCTTTCATTTGAGTATGTGGCCCCAAATATATCTTTTAATGTACACATGATATAAACAACTATGGAGCATGAGGGAATTAATGGAAAGGAAAAATAGATTAACTAAAAGGGAGTGACTCGGGGCCAATGGTTGCCCAAACCCTTAAAGTACAACAAAAACAGAAGGCCCAAATATTGTATTCACAGGTGAATATAGGAAAAAGAAGGACCCAATAACTAGTCTGGACCACAAAAATTTGATTACTATGTACTGTACAGTATGTCCATAACCAAGATTGGTTTGAAATTTTTTGTCCATAAAGCATCATACAACAACCTATACAATTTATATTTATGGACAAGTCATCCATGAATGCTTACATAAGTCCCCTTCTGTGGTGTCTTGTTGGTTGTTTATAATATGGGAGAATAAAATTACTATCTCATCAATAACAGCTGTTTTTAATATCAACAAGTCTTTATATATGTTATATACATCTAAGTACTGTACTTTAAGTACTATAACCTATTCTTAGACATATAAGTTAAGAAATGGATGGAGTACCATATATAAAATAATATATTTACATGAACATTTACATGACAACAAAATGTATAAAAATACATGAATATATATATATACAACCCTTCTAGCAAATGGAAATAAGTACAGTATCCTACTGTCTCCTTTAAGTATAGGACAAATATACAAACATATGGTTTAATGAAAATAAAGTTAATACATTTCATTCATACATACACTAATTAGAGTATTTATTCATATATTCATACCTATTGCCAGACACTGTAAAGGTAAATGGTAAAACTCTCAAAGATAAGTATGTACACGTACTGTATATAAGAAAGTTCAGTATATCATTACTACTATGGATATTTATAAGATTTTATAATATACCAACAAAAATATACAGTAGCCAAGACTAATTTACCATAAGTATAATGATTTGAGAATGAAAGAAGATTGCCCTACTGTAGGCCTGAAAAACTCTGCAGGATAAAGGAGCAGGTGACAGAGATGAGACAGCAAGGACAAAGGAAATAGATGTAATGAAGGGGCAGTTGAAGAATTGAAAGGTAGTGGCTTGGGCCAAATGGGAGCCAAAACCTTATTGAATTGAATATAGCCAACTTTAGGCTATTCATACTCTCATATGAAAATATAGTTAACTGGACTATTTGTGGCCATGTGCTGTGGGCTGACATTCTGTAGACTTACTGCGTCTTCAGTAGTCTTATAGACAAAACAGTGTGTGCTGATCACTGAGAAACAACACTTCAAAACTTGTTCTGTATGAATGAGGTAAAGGGAATATGATGGGAAATAACACCTTGCACATCCACAGCAATGACCTCTGTTATATGCTTAACTATTTTGTATGAAAACTTACAAAAAATTGATGGAGGCTGTGAGACAAGGTAACGGCAACTTAAAATTATCTACCTCCTGAAGTACTGTTTTGCAACAAACTCTTTATCTATATTTACATGTCTTGACAAATACAACAAGATATAAAATACAATATCATTATTCTTGGACGGATTAACTTTCTCCTACTTCTCTCCAGGTCATGACATCACCACTGACAGACCAATAAATAATGGCACAAAGTACATCCAACATTATACAAGTTGACTCCAAAAACTATCTGTAGTTTCTTTCAATTGTTTATACATGTATACCAGCACAGACAACAGATATTTCTGATATTATACCTGTTCCAAATGTAGAAAATTACAAGGAATCATTAACTATGATTATAAATATCTGTACATTACACTGCTCAGAGGTAGTTACTGGCTTGAGAGCTGACACAACATAATAAATCAAGCACTATTTGCAGTTGTGGAGACAAGCAGTTCTTTACTTTTCATCAAACATCTACTACACCCATTTCCATTCAAGAAAGGGAGAAATTATTACCATTGTGCAAGTCACTTATTGCTTACATGTATTGTAGTTTGACTTCTCCTATTATTATTAGTCTATCACAGTGACACAATACAGAATGCTATTAATTCATCTACAGTACATTAATTTATTCTAATATTAACTCCAGAGAAAATTTTAAATTATTAACATTGCCTTATTTCATGCAACATGAATTGCCTGATCTTTACTTCAATATATCTTTTTCACACTGTAATATGTTTTCCTAATACTGTAAGTAGATCACTGTACTAAAGGATACATAATGGTTGAGAAGTTCATCTCAATATGAGCACCAGATGTGAAGGAAACAATCTCACTACACAAACATTCTGCATATTGTATACAGCAGAGATTCAAGTCAACTGGGCCATCTAAACAGGAAAATATGGGCAGTACCGGTATTTAAAACGGTTACAATGAAAGGAGAGCAGGATTTCTGATCTCCTAACATAATAAAATATCACGTTATTTTCCCAACAAATATCTGTTATTCCAAAACTGCTTCTTATTCTCCAGAATTGTTTATTTTAATTCTAAGTTTGCATAGGCTGGTATTGGGTGCAGCCCATAGGCCTCCTGTCACATGCCTGATTCTGCTATTCCTTCATCATCTGTAATGGGAAATTGTAATTAATACATAACATTCCCTACAAATACAAGACTATACTAATGAATATACTGTACAACACATCATAATCATCATAACTTTGGTAATAGTAGCCATATTATGAATTATCATGTGAAAAATAGTTTGTCAGATTTAACATATATACTACTACTGGCAAATCTCTTCCTGTTTTCCGTCATACACAGGTACTTTTACTTCATCCATTCTTATTCCACACTTTCTTAAAGAATCAATTACCATATCATTCGATCTTTTCCTAAAACACATACTGTATGTAATTAGTTTTGTAATACAGTATTGTAAAATCAATATTATAGTATTTCTTCACTAATCTCTTTCACAGTTGAGGAACATTATACTGTACCTTTACATTTAACTGGACGTGAAAGTGTCTGCTGGCAACTCCCTTAGTTATAATAAGGTAGTAAAAATCCAATGATATATCAACCATCTCTCTCTCTCCATATAAATATTCACCATGCAGGTTCCATAATAGAACTCTACTGAACTGAATTGTTATTTTAACTCTGGACATAAATACTTATAATGTACTACTGTAATAATACCAATGTTAAGATATCATGCCACTCAACTATTAAAGAAAAATCTATAATGCTGAAATTTGTAGTCCACTCTTAAAAAATATTACAACTAACCAGTAACTAGCCATTAACATTAAAAAACAAAAAAAAGTATATACTGTATATATATATATATATATATAAAAAGCATATATATATTGTCTTTCATCAGCTAAATGTTATAATTCCAGTATATACCCATAGTAAAACATGTACAGCAAGATGCTTATTCAAATTACAGGTACAGTATTAGCTAAAAATTGATTTTTCTTCATTACCAACAAAACTTGTATACCATACAAGAAGCATACCCTGCACACACCTTAAAAATTATTGAGCAATAAAAAGAGGATAAGAGCAAAACTTTTGTACAAGACCAGTCAACTGAAACAATTTCACACTTGTTATGTCCAGTATAGTAAGGCAAAGTACAATACAGTAACGGATAAGTACAAGACAAAACATCAATATCTTACACTCACAAACTTAATTACATTGACATTATGAACAAAAACACCATTAGTAGGAAATCAAACAGTATTGGGAGTCTACCACACGAAAGTCTCAAATAGAGTCAATTCAGCATGCCAAATACAGTACCCAAGTACAATATGCCCGCTGTAGAGGGAAAGAATATCATCTTTGGATTGTTGCTACTGCATCACAGACCACCTTTCCATTTTGCCCTACATCAGTGTAGAAAAAAGTAAATAAATGAGCCAGAGTTGAAATTTGTGGCAACTAATTTTTGCAAAATTCAGCACAAACTGACTACTGTACAGTATGTCAGTAAGTACTGTAGCCTGTTCTGTGGAAATATTTTGGGAAATCAGTACCCATGAATTCATTGCGAACATCATATTCTCCCTTACACTGATTGTACTGTAATATGAATAAATTCATATTAAATAAGTCACCATTTAGTAATACAGATGAAGATACCTTGGACATTTTGAAGTACATAATTATAACGGTATGGAAAATATTTCAATATTTTTAAAAGAAATGTAATCAAACAAGAGTACCAAACATCACAAAACTGAAACTTTAAACGTATATTTACCAGTTAAATAGAAGGCCTACTGTACAATATAAATTATCTCACCTTCAAATCCTTGGTTAATGTGAATTTCAGTGACTGAATGTTCATTTTCCCTGCCTTCCAGAACTGCCATTAAACACTGATGTATACATATATACTGCTGCTCTGTTTGTACCATCCACACCCTCTCTCGTCTCATCTCGTATACGATACCAAAGATGTCCACATAATCGCTGGTGCGGATACTGAACAGAATACGATCTAGGGCAATGAATGTCCCAGAGCGGCCCACACCAGCACTGTAAATGTAATAAGGCACATGTACACGAAAGATATTTATTGTATTGTACTGCATATTATGGAGCTAGTTAAAGTGTACTGAACTATAACACAGTGTAGCACTGTATCACAACATAGAAATACAATTAACATGTGCACTTGATTCACAGTACAGTATAAAAGCAAGACTTTTTTATATTTAGTTAATTGATTGTGCCACAAATAAGCCCATTCATTTTTTGCACAAACTTACCTACAATGGACGACAATAGGTTTCTGGTCGGGGTTTACTCTTTCCCTAAATGACCTAACAAAGCGAACTAAAGTTTGTGGAGGGTCAGGTACACCAAAATCTGGCCATGTAGTGAAGTGGAAGTGTCGGACAACACGACACACATCTCCCTGTAAAATAAAATCAGTATTGCCAATTATCATAATAAGTTAAACAATGTTGAACAATAATAATCTACTTTACATTATACATGTCTGTCTAAGAATATACTTTACATAATATCCTGTAATCATTCCAATACTGGGAGCATATGATTATGAACTGTGTTAACCTACCTTGCAAACTCTGAACTCAGATACATTCCAGTCTGGAAACTGACTCTCATTCAGGATGGTCACCTGAATATCTCCATAATATACTGGCTGAGTATCATATGGCCAATAATGGTCACATTTTTCACGGCCCTGTAAGAAAAGAATAAATATATAAATAAAACATGATATCTCTGTAATAAGAAAGTTAAGAATGAATCTCTGAATTATAAATACTGTATCTTATTGACTTGTACAAGTTTCTTTGTCTATAACTCTAATGCATTATTCACTCTGAGAATTCTCAAAGGGTAGAAGAGTTTAGTTCAAGCTGTTATGCCATCTCATCTTCACATTCATACTCACATCTTTATCCTTCTTGATCCTCCCTAAAGATCCCATGACCTTTTAGCCTCACTCTGCTCTTTCTCAGCCATAACTTTAATATCATTCAAGTTACTGAGAACACCAAGCAATTCATTCTCTTCTAATGCCATTTTCTATAACTTATGATTATGGAAATGTGCATTATAATATTTTCGCACACTTTATGTAAAAATATTTTGTGAAAATTATATTTTTTGTGCATTTTTAGCTTAACTACTGAACAGTACAGTACAGGTACTCATATATTAGTAGTTCCTCTCTGTTGCTTTGCTGTGCAGTAAAAATGTAATACTGCATAAAAGGCTAAAACTTAAATATTCAGATGTGTAAATTTAAGTTCTCTTAATGTACCGTATAAAGACAAACTAAGTTTAAGTGAAATTTAAGCAATTATGAAGACAGGAGCAAAAGGCAACCAATAGGAACTGTGGTGTTTAGAATTTAAGACAATAAATAATTCAAGGTACCTTTTCAATACATCTTGTCAGCATAACAATAGCACGAGAATTGCTCTCCCAACACATCCTCCAGAAGTCATCTCTTGTTGATGGTAAAGGACCTTGTGTTACAATGAACTCCCTTGGTGAATTGTAGCCCTGCAAAGAAAATGAAAATTCAATAACATACGATTAACTTAAAGTACAGAAATTATGGAATATTAAATTATCCAATATGTCAATAAGTTAGCAGTGTTCAATTACAGTACTGTACAGTACTTTAAAGTTTCATTTTGGATATATTACAGCTGGTAATTTCAGTACAATTACACTCACAGCAACAAAATTGGCATTAATGTAATCTGAGCCATCTTCATCATCAGTGGGTTGAAGCTTAACTCTGGAGTGATCATAGGGAAGAATGTTGGTGAAGCGATTCTTAGGTCTGTTAACAGGCAGGTCGGCAGCACCACGTTGAAGGTCATGACCAACATGTTTTAATGCCTCATACTCCTCAGAAAAGTGATATTCAGAGTCAGCAGCCATAAATCTATAGTGACCAGCAAAGTCTTTCAACTTCACTGGACGGCTGAAAAAAAATACAACACACTGAATTAAGTTTGCATAAAATGAACATTTGTTTCTTTTTGAACACTGAATTTCAATACTGTACAAATTTTAAGGGCAAAACAGCATACGCTATCTTACAGTAAAATTTTATTCCCATACAGTCACTGGCTTTGATTTCTTAGGATACGATCAACACAAAATATATGACACAAACTCAGATATACTAAAGTGGGTTCAAAAATGCATTGTAGTTGGTTATAGAGGTGATTGGTCCACATACTCACCTACCTGCCACTCCACATTTACACCACCAAGGTGAGTATCCTCACTGTCACCATATTCGTGGTAGAATATGTTTGTATATTATTTACTCTAGCTCTTCTGTTATTCAATATATACAATTATTGTTGATACCATTAGTCTCAGTAATAATTGTAGCATCCAGATATATTTGTCACAACTCGATATAACATTAAACAAAGAAATTATGATGAGTAAAAGTGAACAAAGTTTCCAAATATATGTATATAACTTTTTATTATAATTGTTTTTCTACAGTAAGTATTAAATAGATGATGTTATAAAACATTTCAACCCATAAAACAAAACCACCTGAGCACAATGGTGTAATCAGATTATAGATAAAACTTGATATAAATGGAAGACAAAAGAAATTATAGATTCATGTCGCCACCGAAACATATACCACCACGAGTATGGTGACAGTGAGGATACTCACCTTGGTGGTATAGAAGTGGAGCTGCAGGTAGGTGAGTATCCACACATCTTACCAATCACCTCGACAACCAACTGCAACACATATTTTGAACCCATGCACTTTCAGTGTGAAAGGAAAACTGAAAACCTCATTACTATACCTTGTTTCAATGAGTGAGTCAGGAAGGGAATGCATGTCACTATCTTTCCTGCTTGCATCCATGGCCTTCTTGGGGAAGAGACAGACTCTACGTCTCCTCATGATCACCACTACCACCACCACCAACAGCAACAGCAGCACTGGGATAGCTACTGCCAGACCCACATTTCCACTCTTGAACTCTATCAATGTCATATGGTAACACATTAATTACTTACTGGTACAAACACAAGTCACAAACACAATTACTGTTAATTACCAGGAGGGATATATAGATAACTAAGGAATGTAGTCACCACTGGTTTGGGGTGGGCATGGTAAAAGAGATGATAGTATTTGTGTATGGTATCGTGTACTGGGTGTTGTTTTGATGTTCCTTGACAATGTGGGGTTATTCTGCCATGTAGTGTTGTGGAGGCTGCAGCAACTGTTTGTGTGCCTCTCATGTCAAGGTGATCCTTCATTTTGAGGACTTTGGTTCCATGGTGTAGGTGGTCTTTAGGTGTGCAGCCTGTGATTATCTTAGGGCTTTATTCTGTATGATCAGCTTGTATAATGAAGTACGGTACCTTTTTTGCCATCATGTATCTTCTCATGAATTACATAGTGTATATTATAATGTATATACTAATTCACAACAAAGTTTCCCTTTGTGTGTTATGTCATAATGTACAGTATATTTTACCTAATTTCACTAGAAAATGCTTTAAATATCATGTCATGTGACAAGAAATCTAGGTTCTGCTGTACAGTATAAAGAAAACTTTTTTCCATCATCATCTTCTCACAAACTGTATAGTGTACATTATTATGTATACAATCATTCCTAAAAATGTTTCCTTTCATGTATCTTGCAATATGCTGCATAATTTACTTCAATATATAGAGATAAAAGCACATATCTCATATTATTTCTCCCTTGAATGAGTCTGATCTCATTGAGTGAAGCAGTTATTTAGCATATAATTATGCTATCCATATTACATAATGTCAATAAGAGTATGTAGAATACATTTAATTAGTTATTTTTTACCATTATTTATGCTGTTTTGAAGAAATGATTAAAATATTACATGATACACTCGGATATGTTTTGGGTGTACTTTAAGCTCCGCCCACCGCTCATAGACTCTACCCACTGGCTTCACTCTGATGTGAACAGAGAGCCTGGGATGCCCACTCCATCTTTTATATCTTCATGGTCCCACCCAGGGAGATACTACAGTACTGCCAAGGAAAGTGTTCAGAAGCAAATTTTAAGCTTTTCTTTGCTTACATTATCTATAACAATGTTTAATTTGTGTTGGGATACTGGATGATACTGATAATGAAATATGGCCATCCAATTACAGGTGAATAACATCTTAATTACTAGTCATGGATTATTAATTGTTTTGCTTTTTGACATTCTATTTCTATACACATTTAAACAGCTCACAAAACTTACCAGTGGTGATTGGATGACTGAAGTACGTATCTGCAAATTTGTCTCTGGCTGTGTAAGCTCGAATTTTGACTCTATATGTAGTGCCTGGTTTGAGATCTCCATTGCAGTAACCAATTCTCCTCACACAGTTCTTATCATTACCAACAATAAAGTCTTCCACTGAAGAGAAGTTGAAGGGGTAATATGGTTCTGTAACCTAAGAAGAGATAACACAATAGTATCAAAGTATATTATGATGTTAATGGAAGTAATATTGAATTGTGTGTACAGTATTGTATGTATGCAGGTTAGGTACAGTAAACCCTCGATATACTGTACAATGAATAAATACTGTACTTGTATCCACCACTTTATTTTACATACAGTCTCTCATTGAAGACCATCAAATGTTCTCCCAGGCTTCTGTTATTCATTACCATACAAACTAAATGATTTACAGGTACTGTACTGAGGAAAGTGATAAATCGAATAATCTTATATCGAGGGCCGACTGTATACAAGGGAAATAAAGCCTCTAACCTGATAGGGTGGCCACACAGGATAATTTTGGACATCTTGCCATGTTTTCATCTCTAGACCTCTTGACCTTTGGGAATCATCCTCTGCTACAATGATGCTGTAACCAATCACTTTACCATTTTCATCCGCGAAGTAATTCTTGCGGTATCGGATGGTGATGGTGGTGGCTGTACGGGACACTTCAGTTGGGAACACCTGGTGACTCGGCTCTGGTGGAGCTAAAATTAACACAACAAAACACAATTACATTTACTGACAACGATAAACTTAGATGTGTGATTCTGTTGTCAATTTCATAAATTTCTATATAAAAAACCCCAGCTACCAATAACTTAATGCAACAAATATAACAAAAGAACAGTATGCTTACCAAGTTCCAAATAATAAATTATGAAACTTTATACTGTACTATCATTCACTATATATAACTGTCTTTGCAATATCACAAATAGATGATAATGCAAATTAACACTGAAATACACAAAGATACTGTACTATCCACAAACAGTTTCACACTTCAATATGGTGATAAACATGTAAAGTTTTTCCTATTCATTTGTACAGTACAGTAGTTATTCAAGATGTCTACAATATATTTTTACAAATCCTAATGACCAGATAAAGCTACATATACATACCTCCTATTGGCATTTTTTGTTTCCAGGACTTAACAAGACCTGAACCAATTTTTGTAATTCCTTCAATTTCAAAATTATAAGTCTGACCAGGAGTGAGACCAGATATGATTCCTTCCATTTCATCAGGTCCAAATTCACGTTCAGCAGTGAGAGGCGTTCCCTAAAAATGGAGGAAAATTTAATTAATACTATATTAATTTTCTTTGAAGATGAAACACACAACAGCTAACTACAATTATAATAGAGCTAGTCATGTGTGTGTATACTACAGTACAGTACAGTACTTTTTACATTATAGCATATCTTGGGTTCTTCAGAGATATACTGCACTATGTAGTATAACAGCCACATCTATAGTCTCCCAACATTATACAGCACTGTAACCCAACTTACAAAAATATAACTGTAACTTAAAACAAAAGTCAACTATCGAACAAAGCAAGAATTGCACTATCATTTTTGTATGAAAATAATATTCATTGTTCAACTACTTATTTATAATCCAATATAATGGTAAGCAGGTGTAACTCCTAAATTATTTTGCTACTTACCTCCAAACCATATTTTATCCTGTAGCCCAGAAGTATTCCATTTTGTTCGGCAGCTGGTAAAGTCCACTTGAAATGAATCCTATTTGGTGTAGTTTCTACTGGAGAAAAATCTTCAACCTAGAATTGAAGAATACATATACAGTGTTGTGCTTTCTTTTTGGCCAAAACAGTGAATACTGCAAATATATTCCCAATTAAAAATAGATGATACTAAAAGCTATGGTTAGTAATATAATTAATCAACCCTCATTAAAACAGACCAGTGGGGGAAAGGTCTCCTTAGTATTGTATTGATTTTTATTTATCAGTTAATATTGACACTACTGGCTGAAATAGGAAACAATTCAGCAAAAGAAATGTTGTAGTTACAACACTGACAAAAGTGATGCAACAACAATAAAAAGGGAGGAAGGATTAGGTCGCCCAAAGTGAGAATCACTACAAGCAAGATGTCTAAACATATCAATACATTTTCTATTGTTACAGAACAGTTACAAAAATATAAGAATGTACTGTATACTTACCATGCCTGGAGTACTCTCCCTGGTGGCAAAGGTAGCTGAAACAGGTTTGCTCTGTCTCATAATGACATGATCAAGACTGCCAGCTCGAGTGAGTACGGTGAAGGTATAGTTACGATGGGGACGCAACTGAGTCAAGATGATGGAGTCAGAGTTGGTGTGTTTACTGAACAAATCATTATCACTCAGGTACTGCACCTAATGACAAAAAAAAATAAAAAATTATGAGATATAGAGCTACAAAACTATTTAAAATTTATTTTGGCAAGTAATGGTTTTAATATCTTATGTTGTAATAGACTATCCTCATACAATTATTTTTAATTTTTGTAAGAAGTCTTCACATTTCATTATTTAATCTTGCCTTAATTCACTACGATCCTTTCATCTATATCACTCTATTACCAACCTCAAAAGAATCATAAACTCCATTTGGCCGAGTCCATGCGAGAGAAATTTCTGTGTCAGTGATGTAATTGGCAGTGATGTTTGAGACAGACTCTGGGTAGAGGCGATCCTGACGTATGAGTGGCTGACTGGTAATGCCACCTGACACCGTCCATGCCGTCATGTTGTATAGCTCACCAGGCACCAGGTGGTCAAAGATGATCTGAAATTTATCACCAGTTACTGTAATCCCTCGTTCTTCACTGGTGTTATGGATGTGTATTATACTTTATCTATGAATCCATATTCAGTAAACCCTTATTATCCATTGGGTTTATGGGTGTGGAATGTACAAAGAGAATTTACTTCAGATTCATTACAATCAGTGCAATCCTGGGCAACACACAATACTACAAATAGGGTACAACTAGATATGTGAAGGGTTTGCAAGGCCCTCAGACCAACAACCTGAATTACACTTACCTTCCTATCATCGTCTGTAGCCAACTTTTCCTTAATAGGTATGGCAGGATCTGATAACATGAATCTATACTCGTTGAAGGTAGCCACAGCTGCAGGTGTTGGCGTGTATCGCAGTGTGAAGGATTGAGTCTCTAGCTGGTTCACTATGGTAATATCTGATGTGATGACAGGTCCTGGAAATTATACATTTTTTTGTTACACTCCTCCATAAAGTACAGGCACTGACATACCTACCTGTAGTTATTCCCATCCTCTGTCCAACGTAAAATAAATAATAAAACTTGGCAGGCCCTATCAAGGCTTCATCATCAAGACCCCATTATCTTTTTTGTCGATGGGTGAGGATATCATTGAATATCACATAATACAATGTGAAGGACAGCTTACAGAGTGAAATACTGTACTGTATTATGATTCTGTATGTACAGTACTGTATTATGATTCTCAGCTCTCCTCCAACAACAAATTCCCTTCATTATGACTTAGTAGAAGCATAGAGGTGAGGGAAGGGTATTTGCAAATTTAAGAAACTTGGATCTTTCTGTTTTGACAGTAACTTTATATCTGATATCAAAGTGTACTTTCATCCATCAGTTTCCAACGTTACTATATGACCACCAGGGTTAGTCAATTAGCCTGGATACCGTACTATAGATAATTATGTTCAAGAATAGAGATAACAATAATGGCCTGCAAAGAGTAACTCACGTGTCCTGTTGGTGATGTTGGTGGTGTTGCTGTTGACTCCATGAGCTGTTGTATAGAACTGGAAGTGGTACAGTTCACCGGGCATCAGTTCACCGATCAGAACAGTCAACTTGCGGTCAATTCCCTCAGTTGCTTGATCTCCTGGTATTTCTTTTGATTTCTGTTATAAGAGTCAAAGAGGTATACTCAATATATTATGCAGAATATTGATGTAGAGTATCACAGAGTGTATCCTGACAACTAAAATCATTACATGTACAGTCGGCCTCAGGAATTCGTACACATAGCATTGGTTAAAAGGAGTCTTTATTCTGCAAATGCTATAAAGATAATTTTGCTGACTGATTAAGAAACTAATGTACTCAATATTCTAGTTGTTACAAACCTTTGATGTTACAGTGGTGTATACGAAATTCTTGAGGCCGACTGTATATTATCCAATATTAGTCAGATTATTATCTACTTTTTAAAAGTAATGGATAAATAACATGTAACATTTAATATACAGAAAGTAGGATAACATGTATCCAATATGAATTACAGTTTCTTATAACATTACTGTACTTCATATCAATATAACTAAATAATTATCCTTTCCATTACATACCTTCTTGTTTGGTGTTAGATCATTCCACCAAATGATGGTGTAGTAATCCATTCGTCCTTCTGGTCTTGGCCACTCAAAGGTTATGTTTTGAGAATCCAGGTGATGATCAATCCCAGTTACAGGATTAGGAGCTGTAAAATATACACACCAGTTACCATAATGCATCATACAATTCAGTGATTTGTAGAAACAAAAAAGTTTCTATGCAGATGAATCTTCGAATTAAGCATATATAATACAACAGGAATTAATGGACATAAATATGAAGTCTCCAGTTACACTATCATGTCCAGTTCACACTACCGTTACCCCAGTAGCCTGAAAATATGGTTTCGTGAAAAGATTTAAAGGCAACCCTTAAAATGAAATATGAACTAGACAGACAAAAGGAGAGAATACCCTGCAAAGTGGGTCACACTCACATTCACTCCTCACACCAAACTATGAAATTCTCAGGTTCCTTTCTAAACTACAGTACTGTACTGTACTGTACATACATCCTTGATGAAAGTCCTTCATTTAGCCTTGATGAATGGAGCCTTTCCATGTACTGTCTAGTAACTTATGCTATACATGAAAAAAAATAAATAATAAGATCCCTACTAATTTTCTTGTTAACTTACGGACAGTCTGTTCCAATTCTTGGGGTGAGAAGCTCTCCACACGGTGTGATACAGATCGCACTTGAATGACATAACGCTCTCCTGGCTGTAAGTTGTCCACAACAGCCACTGTTGTATTTATGGCTGGGAGTTCACTCCATGTTGTTGCTTCTACTGTTCGATATCTGATACAGCAAGGTATAAGAACACAGTATTTATATATGTTTATACAGTACTGTACTGGACAGTACTTCACTATTTGGTACCAATAACAGAAAAGTTAACACTGATGATGATAATCAGATAACCTTTATTTTTAAGTCTGATACCCAATAATCTGATAATATTAATACCAAGTTACCAAAAGTTAACTATAACAATTAATGCCAACTAGGTTTTAATAAAAAATAAAAAACAAGGATAAAAGCTTCAAAACCTTAAGAAAATGAGTTATATGTATTATGTGGATTTTTGACCAACTACAACAAGCCTTAAATTCAATATAATTTTCAAACTCACCTGACAATGTAATGTGAGAAGAGTGATTCAATAGGTGCTCTCCATGCAAGGCTCACTGAAGTGTTCTTGGTTTCAGTGATGGTCAAATTACGAACTGAGTTTGGATCTGAAAAGTGCCATGAAATTTATGAGATCCAGGTTTAGGGATGGAAAAAGAAATCAGAAGAGACAGACACAGTGACAGAATACCCAGTGAAATAGGTCTAGCTCATATACACCCCCCTCTTTCACAACCCACAAAATTATCTGTTTTCTCAAGCATTATAAACATTAAAAAGTTATTTCATTTTCCTGTGGTAAAAGGAGCCATTCCATGAAATGTCAATTTAAAATCAGTTTGGCAGCCTCAACAAACACTCATGGCAAATCTCTTTAATTTTTGTCTACCACATATTATTTACCTTCAACATTTCTAATCCACATCTCCTCTGTATTTTCTATCTCCTTTTCTTCTCATAATCACTCCTACACATTTTTTTCACCGCCTTAGTATCATCTATCCTTTTTTCTTTGTGGCCAGACTATCAAACCATTCTTTATATTTACTGATTAAGTTCTTTACTTACACTTACGATGGGTAATGAAGTCCCCAATTCCCTCTGTCAAAGCTTACTACATTACAGATAATAAAAAGTTTTGAACACAACTTACAGACAGCTTGGAAGTAGACATGTGGTTCACTCCAGAGTCCGTGAGATATAGCATACACTTTGATCTCGTACCCAGCACCAGGAAACAGGTCTTCCAGCAACACATGGGCATCAACTGTTTTCCGGGTCACTGACTCCCCTGTGGATGATGGTTACATGATTATGATATTCTGGTATGCAACAATTGTAAAATTATTATAATTACTGAAATGCTGTACTATATTATCTCATGCAAGATATTACTGGTATTCAGCATAACCAAGGATTGCTAGGAATGTGAATGCCAGCATCAATGGTTATGTTCTCAATTTATACTCTATTATTAATAAAGTCATCATATGCACATTATATTTTACAGTAGCTTGACTATCAATCTCTTATATAATATATGAAAAACATCCTAAATCAGAAATATAGTATGAAGAGGAAATTCATACAAATGATCACAGACCACACCTTCTTACCTGTACGAAGTTGATATGCGTTTATGCCTACATAACCAAAAACTTTCTTACCTGTATCATTTCGGATGTAAACAACTGCATAACGGTCTTGCCTTGATGTGACATCACTCTTCCAGGAAATATTGAGTCCTCTTGGTATTGGCTGGAGGTCTTCAATGATGGGTGATGCAGGCTCTGTTGGAATAAGGAATACATATATGAAGGGAGACATCACTAACTAAACTAACAAAATATAATTGTAATAGTACTGATGTATTAATACACTTCTGTATTTGTGAAAAAAAATTATGTGTCTGGGGTTGTTGTTGAAGTTCCTCAAGCTGTCTGGCCGAGCAGCCCCGAGGGGTAGATTCCATTACCAAATACTGTAATTTCATGTGTCAAATTTTATCCAGCTACCATTTTGAATAACATATGGCGTCTGGAATTTGTAATATGGAACAATCCCATTTATGAAAAAAAAAAAAAAAAATTGAAGCCCAATGCCATTCATTACTATATTACAACATCACTTTCTGTCATTAATTTGAGTAAAGCAGCTGTAAGACGATAAAAATTCTTAGAGAAGTTAAGACGAATGAACTATCCATTAAATCAATTCCACTTACTGGTAGCAATATATATTTGAGATGCAGGATCACTCTCGATGCTGTTGGAGACGGCAGCCACTGTGATGGAGTAGTTACGTCCAGGGTATAACTCCTCCACAGCATGATTCTCTGTTACAACTCTGGTTCTGGAGTCTCCATTAAAGGTCTCCACTTCTTGGTACACAACCTGACATGGGAAAAAGGGTAAAGTTGTATATTAAACCTTAACACTTTCTTAGGTACCAAAATATAGATTTACCAATCAACAACATGACTTGACAGTACAGTATCTTCAATAACATCCCTTAATTGGTCGACTTTACTATTTTGTCAAAACCCATACCTGGTGTTGTATTATCAAACAATGTCATTTGTAAGGAAGTATTGCCTGTAGAAATGTGGACAACACCTCAAGCTTGAGTCTTGACACACAAAAATGTCAACATTTACATTTTATCTTGCGTGAACACTATTCAGTCTCTCCATTATCCCTTAACTCCTAACTTGCTCTTCCTCTGATGCTTACTTCACCCACTTTAGGGTGTACATTTCTTGATGGTGAATTGGAAGATCTCTTATTCCTCCAAACTAGCCTATGCCATGGAACAGATCCCATATTAGTACCATCGAGGGCATCTATTTCCTGGTACAGTTTGGAGAAATCCGAGACCAACCAGAGAATCTCCCCATAACATGTAGTCAGTCATTCTCTCTCTCAGACTCCTAAGAAGTCATTAATTACCTTGTATCGGTCCTGTGTAGAAGTTGGATCTGGACTCCATAATAGTTTCACTGCTCGACCATTTTCTTCCTCCTCTGCCACCAAGTCTCGTACAGCCAGGGGTCCTGTTAAATAATAAAATAAAAATAATATTGTCTGGCGTCATAATATAGACTGTCGGATTATACCATACTTAACTATTTATTCTCAGCTAAAGATCCCATATTTAACTTCATTTTCAGGTGAAGATCCACTGTATGACACACCTGCACAGTACAGTTTGTATGGTCAAGTGTCAGTGTCGTGTTGTGTTTGTCAGACTTAAAGTAGAAGTTGTGATTATTCTTTGTAAATGCTGTATAACCATTCCAATACCATGTTGTAGCTTGAGAGAGAGAGAGAGAGAGAGAGAGAGAGAGAGAGAGAGAGAGAGAGAGAGAGAGAGAGAGAGAGAGCTGTGACTGGTTAATTTCCTGTAAAAGAGAATACCAGTGTTGGAAAGTTTCATAACTGTGAACCCAACCCAGTCCAGCGAGAGTAGAGTAACTATTTACCCGATATGATCATGAGGTATGAATATTAAAGCAAAGACAGCAGTCGTTGCCATTAAAAAAAACCTGAAGACCACGCATCTATTTGTAGTTATTTTTTACGTAAACAGATAATGAGACATTAAACTTTGCAACATGTACACTGTCTTTTGTTATGTGTATGAGGGATCCTTCAGTCTTGCCACATGACGAGCATTACTTCTTTATTCAAGAAGGCTGGAAAAAAGAAGAATTATTATGACTGCTGGTGTCCGTCCACTTTCTCCAGCTCGACAACCATCCCCCCTGGCCATCAGAGGGGAGGGTGGGAAGGGGAGGGTGGCAGAGAAGGAAGGAGGGAGGGAAGGGAGGGAGAGGTGGAAGGAGAGAGGGAGGGAAGGGGAAGGTGGGAGAGAAGGTATGAGGGAGAGGAGGAAGGAGGGAGGGTGGGAGAGAAGGAAGGAGGGAGGGAAGTGAAGGAGAGGTGGAAGGAGGGAGGGAGGGAAGGGGAGGGTGGGAGAGAAGTGAGGGAGAGGAGGAAGGAGGGAGGGTGGCAGAGAAGGTATGAAGGAGAGAAGTGAGGGAGAGGAGGAAGGTATGAGGGAGGGAAGTGAGGGAGAGGAGGAAGGAAGGAGGGAGGGAAGTGGAGGTTGTGGAACTAAACGCGAGACAATGATGATGATGATGATGAGTGAAATCTGAGTGCAGTGCTGGGGTGGTCACTTGTGTCTCTCCATGGACCCAACTAACCAACCAACCATCACAACACTATCACCACCACAACACTTATCACCAGCACTCACCACGAACCAACCATCACAACATTATCATTATCACTAGCACCCAAACACCACAACACCATCACCCAAACATCACCACCATCACCACCACCAACCGAACATTACGGTCGATATTTGAAAGATTTTGTAGCCTGAAAATCACTAAATATCACAGACAGACTCCCCTTTATGGTTATTGTACAGTCAACGGGTATATATACTATAATTAACATACACATACATACATTGCCACCGTACCGTATGTGTTGGTTTGTACTGTATGCATCTTGTGTATGTGCAGTCAGTCTACCAAGAGCGTTATGAGGAGATTATTTTTCTTGTTGGTAAATAATTGGAAGGCTTCTGATTCCTCCTAATTATAATGAAAACAGACGAAAACAAACTCACTCAATGGTACTATAATGGAGGATCTGTTTCGTGGCATAGTTTGGAGGAATCACAGACCTTCCAATTCATCAACAATAGAATCTTCCCTTTAAACCCAGAGTAACGCAAGCCTCAACTGGAACTGACAATAGGTTCTTTGTGTCTATGGGCATCTCGAAAATAATTGTGTAGAGGTTAGAGGTCCCCTTTCAATTGATTCCTCTTCTTTCCAAACATCAAAAATTAAACCTACATTCCTCTCCACTCCACTCCCTCCACTCCTCTACACCTACAGTACACACACACCTTTGCTGCAACACTTTTAACTGCATCCACAATTTCACATGTGTAACACGCATCATCAAGTTTAAATGTGGCGGTCGGGTATTCAGAATTTCAAGGGAATATGCTAGAAAAGTAATTCAGATTGTAAATAAAAAACATGTATGCGAAAATATAATACAGAAATCATAACGCAATGTAAAGAAAAAAAATTCAGTGGAGATCATATTGTGCATTTATTTATTGTCTCTGAGTATTCGAAGCACACCTGAATATTTATCAGTGCTCGTGACTGTACACTTGATGCTGGTGTGACAAAAGTAGACATCGACTCCATTGATATTATTCAGCTTTAGTGTTTGACATTGATAAATTACGATAATAATAATAATAATAATAATAATAATAATAATAATAATAATAATAATAATGATTTCAAGTTGTTTGATGTATGTATGGGAGGAGTTACAACTTGAGAGACGCTCCACCAGTGACGGACGCACGGCCTCGACACATATATAGAACACCAGAACATTTCAAAACAACACACAGACTGACACACCACCCTGCTTCTGTTGACTTGACACACACACACACAAATGACATGCCACCCTGCTTGTTGACTTGACCATCACACACACACACACACACACACACACACACACATATACACATACAAACAACGTTACAGATAACACATAGCCATATAACTGACACACGCCACCCACACACATAATAAAAGACCAGAACGTTTCAGAACAACACACATACAGACAACTGACACACACGCCACCCCACCTCTGTTGACTTGCCACACACACACACACACACACACAGAGTAAACACGGAGCTTGGTAAGTAGTAACTGTTGCATTGCCGCTATTGTTGCTGAACTTAACAATTACGATGCATTGTGTTAAGTGTATGTATAGTTGCCTACAAAAGTTCTGTTCCTCCTCCTCCTCCTTCTCTTAAGGTGGAAATACACTATTGGTAAATCTGGACCAACTGATTCTTCCAAACTATTCCAAGCAACCGAAACCATTATTTTTGTTCGTCTGATCCTGTTTCCTGGCATACTTTGGAGGAATCAAGGCACTCCAAAGTAACAAAAGCGAATTACCCTCTTAAGAGAACAATGAGACGTTTATCTTCCTCAAATGCATCACAGTCACCAACAAAACTTTAAAATGAATATAATTATTTTTAAGAAACTGCAACCATAATTATTTTTATCCTCGAGAACTTTTGGGCAAAGCTTTCCTAACCAACATTTGCTGACGGTCATAAATTAAAGAACTCTGTGATGTTGTCAGGAAATTGGAGGGGAAGCGTCCTTCAAATATTGCCACGAAACACCACCTACAAGGAAGGAGATTGTTTCGTGGCATATTCAGGAGGAATCAGAAGCCTCCAATTCTTAAACACGATCACAGGGTTTTTAGAGCTGGGGGTTGTTTGTTGTGGGCTCAACTGGAATCTACTTTGTCTTCTTAAGGGACCCCGTGATGTAGGAAAAAAAATTATAGGTTAATGAGTCCTTCAAACATTGCCACCAAACACCACCTATATTGAAGAAGCTTGTTTCGTGGCATAGTCAGGAGGAATCAGAAGCCACCAATTCTCATACACGATCACAGGGTCCTTAATAAAGTGTGCATAACAGTTAGCTGTCAATATATTCTACTTTACAACCAGAAAAAGAAAATGAGTGTCAAAAGATGACTGAAAAAACAACACACCAAACACTTCTAAATTTATAACACATGAAATCTTAATAAACAAATATTTCTAATCTGAAATGTAAACAAATTACTAACGTGAAATATGAAACAAACATTTCTACTTAAGAGGTGTGTGGGAGTAGGAGACAGGCTTGGGGGGGGGGAGGACTGGGTGTGTGTGGGAATAGGGGGACAGGCTTGGGGTGGGTAGAAAGCCTGTCCCTTATTCCCGCACCTCCCCTAACCCCCCCAAGCCTGTCCCCCTACTCCCGCACCCACCAAAAAACCCCAACCCCCACCCAAGCTTGTTCCCCTATTCCCGCACCCCCTTAAGAAATACTACCAACGTGAAAAATAAACCAAAATAAAAAATAACTTACGTGTGGTGACATTTCCAGAGGTGGGCCAGGAAGCCACATTTCCCGAGACTGTTTTGATGAGGACGTTGTAGGTGTGTCCGGGTTCCAGTCCGGTGTCGAAGGTGGCCTGACGTGGCTGGTCTGCGCTGATGAAGAGTGGCGAGTGCTTCTTCACCCCAAGGCTTAGTTGGTACCGGTCGAACTCTCTGTAATATTGAGGCATACATACGTGTTAAAAAAGTGTAACTATATAACTTAGGAAAAGGGGTGACTAAGGAAAGGCCTGAACAATTAAGTAAAGGTCTGAACAACTATGGAAAGGCCTGACTAACTATGGAAAGGCCCGAACAACTAAGGAAAGGCCTAAACAACTAAGGAAAGGCCTGATTAACTAAGGAAAGGTCTGAATAACTAAGGAAAGGCCTGACTAACTATGGAAAGGCCTGTATAACTAAGTAAAGGCCTGTATAACTAAGGAAAGGACTGAACAACTAAGGAAAGGCCTGAACAACTAAGGAAAGGCCTGAACAACTAAGTAAAGGCCTGTATAACTAAGTAAAGGCCTGTATAACTAAGGAAAGGCCTGAACAACTAAGTAAAGGCCTGTATAACTAAGTAAAGGCCTGAACAACTAAGGAAAGGCCTGAACAACTAAGTAAAGGCCTGTATAACTAAGTAAAGGCCTGAACAACTAAGGAAAGGCCTGAACAACTAAGTAAAGGCCTGTATAAACTAAGGAAAGGCCTGAACAACTAATGAAAGGCCTGACTAACTATGGAAAGGCCTGAACAACTAATGAAAGGCCTGAACAAGTAATGAAAGGCCTGAACAAGTAATGAAAGGCCTGAACAAGTAATGAAAGGCCTGAACAAGTAATGAAAGGCCTGAACAAGTAATGAAAGGCCTGAACAAGTAATGAAAGGCCTGAACAACTAAGGAAAGGCCTGAACAACTAAGGAAAGGCCTGAACAAGTAATGAAAGGCCTGAACAAGTAATGAAAGGCCTGAACAACTAAGTAAAGGCCTGTACAAACTAAGGAAAGGCCTGTACAAACTATGGAGAGGGGTGGGTAAAAAGCCTGTAACCTATTCCCGAACCCCCATAACCCCCCTCCTCCATGCCTGTCCCCTACTATAACTAAATGAAACACAACTAGGACTAAAGTAAAGATCATATAAACACAGAACTAAAAAATAAAATAAAAAACGTACTAAAAAATAAAATAAAAAAACGTACTAAAAAATAAAATAAAAAACGTACTAAAAATAAAATAAAAAACGTACTAAAAAATAAAATAAAAAACGTACTAAAAAAAAAAAAAAAAAACGTACTAAAGATAAAATAAAAAATGTACTAAAAAATAAAATAAAAAAACGTACTAAAAATAAACATTACGTAAGCCACAATCAAGGAATTGCTCAAGTCACGTACGTACGTAGTCATTTATCAATCATCTAAAATCAAGAACCAGAAAATTACTTACTCCAAGAACTGTACTTTAAATTAGAAAACCTTCATCCTCTCAAAACAAAAGTATAAATAAATAAATAAAGTATAGATAAATAAATCTATAAAAGCACAAGCAACACTCAATGATGTAATAATGACTTTTAAGGAACTCTGTGATGTAGTAAGAAAATTCGAGGTAAATGAGTCCTTCAAATATTGCCACGAAACACCACTTATATGGAAGGAGCTTGTTTAATGGCAAAGTCAGGAGGAATCAGAAGCCTTCAATTTTCAGGGACCTTAATTAAAAGATAAAACAGCGGTTCTCTCACGAGCCATAATAAGTCTTAAAGTGTTGTTGTTGTTGTTGTTGTTGTTGAAGTTTGGAATCATGTGACCAAATACAAAGCTTATCCTGTCTCACATTATATATTATACTTTCTGTAGTTCGTTTAAGGACCCTGTGATGTAGTCAGAAAATTGGAGATAAATGAGTCCTTCAATTTCTGCCACGAAACACCACCTAAATGGAAGGATCTTGTTTCGTGGCATAGTCAGGAGGAATCAGAAGCCTTCAATTTTCATACACGATCACAGGGTCCTTAAAAAGACTCTGTGATCGTGTATGAGCACTGGAGGCTTCTGATTCCTCCTGATTGTACCACGAAACAAGCTCCTTCCATGCATACAGGTGGTGTTTGTTTCGTGGCAATGTTTGAAGGACTCACTAACCTCCAATCTCTCATTACTCGATGTTTATTATATGACTCGTGACTGTAGGTAGTAAAAAATAAATTATATCCTACCTTCTTCTAACAGTGTCTCGACCACTAAGAAGTATATATATATATTATAGTAAATATTTTGTTTGTGGTTTCTCAAGGTCGTCAGATAACAAAAAAAATGTAGTAAGGGTTTAGAAAAATGTTGACAATGGGGTGAGGTGTTGTAGCGTCAAGGGTGTATTGAAACCTCCACCCACACCTTCACCCACATCTCTACACCCATTCACATCCACACACACCTTCACCCACATTTCCACACCCATTCATCCACATTTCCACATCCACATCCATTCACCCACATCTCCACACCCATTCACCTACATTTCCACATCCACCACACCATCCACATCCACATCCATTCACCCCCATCTCCACACCCACACCATCCACATCTCCAGACCCTTTCACCCACATCTCCAGACCCATTCACCCACATCTCCACACTCATTCACCCACATCTCCACACCCACACCATCCACATCTCCAGACCCATTCACCCACATTTCCACACCCATTACACAGACACACACACACACATACACACACACTCTTCTATCACTACTTCCATTACACACACAGACACACACACACAATCTTCCATCACTACTTCCATTACACACACACACACACACACACACACACACACACACACACACTCTTCTACCACTACTTCCATTACACACAAACAGACACACAGACACACACGTAAGGACCTTCACCCTGCCCCACCTTCACCATTAGTCTTGCCTCACCCTAACTCACCCTTCCTTGACATGGCTACCCTTTCATGTCGTCACACTGCCTCTCCCCCCCTTCCCCCCCCCCCCCTGGCTGGCCGTCACACTCGTTTCCCCAGGCGTCCCACTTGTTGTTTCCCCCCCTTCACCCCCCCCCCCCCACACTCTCTCTGACTTCACACTTGTATCTCCCCCCCCCCCCCCCTGACTTCACACTTGTATCATCCCACAACACTTCACACTTGCTTGCATCTCCCCCACAATTTCACACTTTTGACTTCACACTTGTATCTTCCCCCTCTTCCCTGACTTCATACTTGCTTGTCCACCCCTCTCTGACTTCACACTTGCTTCCTCCCCCCTCTCTCACTTCACACTTGTTGCTTCCCCCTCCCCCTCTCTTTGACTTCACACCTGTATCTCCCCCACTGACTTCACACTTGCTTCCTCCCCCCTCTCTCACTTCACACTTGCATCTCCCCCCTCTCTCACTTCACACCTGTATCTCCCTCTCTCATTTCACACTTGCTTGCTCCCCCCTCTTTGACTTCATACTCGTATCTCCCCCCTCCTGACGTCACACTTGTTCTCCTGATGTCACATTGACTCCTCTGACGTCACACTGGTTTCCCCCTGGCCCGTTACCCCTGGCTGCACTAGACCAACAAGGGTAGTGAAGATAACGGTGATGTGATGTGATGTAACGGTGATGTGATGTGATGTAACGGTGATGTGATGTGACGGTGATGTGATGTGATGGTGATGTGAGGTGACGGTGATGTGATGTGACGGTGGTGTGATGTGACGGTGATGTGATGTAACGGTGATGTGATGTGACGGTGGTGTGATGTGTCGGTGATGTGATGTAATGGTGATGTGATGTGACGGTGATGTGATGTGATGTACAGCCACAATCAAATAACCACTGACACCTTCCTTCCATCGTGCATATAAATCAGTATCATATCAGAATATAATCATACAACACTTAACTTCAACTCAACCCCCTCAATTATTTATTATGAGGTGCTGCAAAATCATACATACACGTGTTGTATTTTATTACCAAGATATTTACCATGATGGAAGGAAAGTGTTGGTGGATATTTGATTGTGATTGTACAGTACACCAGCAGGTTGGTTGGTTGGTTGGTGATGTAGCGGTGTGACCAGGAACACACACACACACACACACACACACACACACACACACACACACACACACACACACACACTCACACTCCTATCTCACTCTTTCCCTCACTCCCATCTCACTCACTCACTACTTCCCATCACACTCACACACTCCCATCTCACTCTTTCCCTCACTCCCATCTCACTTACTCTTCAAACTGTGCCAGGTAACAGATATCCTCAATGGTACAGCCACAATCAAATAACCACCGACACTTTCCTTCCATCGTGCAAATAAATCAGCATCATACCAAAATATAATCATGCAACACTTTACATCAACTCGACCCCCTCAATTATTATTATTATGAGGTGTTCCAAAATCATACAAGTGTTGTTGTTGTTGTTGTTTATTACCAAGATATTTACTATGATGGAAGGAAAGTGTTGGTGGATATTTGATTGTGGCTGTACTTACAATAAATTCTTTGATCATTTTCATCTAGATCCTTTAAGGGGAGATTTTCTTGTTGGTGATTTGGAAGGCTACTGAATTCTCCAAACTATGCCAAGAAACAAATATCCTCAATGATACTAATAGGAGGTCTGTTTCTTGATGTAGTTTGGAGGAATCATCAGTAGCCCTCCAATTTACTCTTAAAAGAATTTCCCCTTAAACTCCCACACGTTCCTAGACAATTAATGTATAAACAAAGGATCAATTTTCATGTAATATATAATAATAATTGGTTCACACACACGACCCTCACCCATACACTCATTGCAGTACTTATATACACGCAAACAAACGTATTCACTCACTCACTCACTTTAATATGGACTCACTGCACGCAAATGTATTCAGGTACTCACTCACTCACGTTAATTTTGACTCACTGCACGCAAATGTATTCAGGTACTCACTCACTCACTCACGTTCATTTGGACTCACTGCACGCAAACTTATTCATCTTTTCCCTCACTCGGAACACTGTAGTTAAATGAGTCCTTCAAATATTGCCACGAAACACCACCGTTATAGAAGGAGTTTGTTTCGTGGCACAGTCAGGAGGAATCAGATGCCTCCAATTCTCGTACTTGATCACAGGGTCCTTAATTAATGAAGCTCGTTTATTATACTCCAATGTATAATATCTACACTATTTAATATTATGTTTTGGTTGAAGTTTTTCTAACCTGTGTGTGCGTGTGTGTGTGTATAAGTGAGAGCAAGAGGTGTGTGTGTGTGTGTGTTAGTGTGTGTGTGTGTGTGTGTGTGTGTCATAACGGTAGCGACCACATGAGCAAGTCACCACCACCACCACCACCACCACTACCAGTACCACTTTCACCACCACCACCACTACCACCTCCAGTCAGCCAGCCAGCCAACCACCCTCACTGCTTCACTTTTCCTATCTTTTACACTACCTCTCTTTCATTCTTTTCCTTGTCTCCTCTTTATCTTTACTATTCTCCTTCTCTTTTTAATATTTCTACTCTTTTTTCACCTTTCCTCCCCCACCCCTCCACTCCTCTGTTATCTCTTCATTTTCACTTCGTTTTCATGTTCTCTTTTCATATCTAAACTTTCTCTTCATCTTCGTTTGATAGTCCTCGTCTTTTTATCTCCCATTTCCCCTTCTGCTGCACTGCATTGTTACTCCTATACACACCATCTTCTCTACTTCGAAACCTTCTTCTCTACTCCGTTCGTTCCCATTAATCTCTCGACTCTCTCAACCCCCAATCACCACCCAACAACATCAACCCTCCCTCTATCTATCCCAGTGCAATCCACAATCACCACACAACGTCATCAACCCCCCCTCCCCTTTATACCTTCCCCAGTGCAACTTCATCCCCCCCACCTTCCTTCCCTACCTTTCTCTTCTCATTACCTCTCTCTTCATTACAGGTAACGTAAACAATGGGTGATTTTCTTGTTGGTCAATTGGACCATTCCTTTTAACTATGTATGCCAGAGAACATATACCATTAATGTTACTAATTGAGGATCGATATGTTTCATGGCAAATTATGGAGGAATCAAAGACCTTCCAATTCACCAACAAGAGAATCTCCCCTTAATGACTCTTACCTCAATCAGTAGTGTAGTGTAGATCATAAACATTCACTCTGTCTGGGTAACTATACTCTCAATATGAGACTTGGTGGCTTGTGATTCCTCCTGACAATGCCACGAAACAAGCTCCTTCAATACAGGTGGTGTTTCGTGGCAATGTTTGAAGGACTCGCTAACCTCTAATTTTGGTACTACAGCACAGGGGTCCTTAAGGCGAGATTGTGTTGTTGGTTTACGAACACTGTACAGTCACAGTTAAATATCCAGCGACACTTTCCTTCCATCGTCGTAAATATCTTGGTAATAAAGAACAAAAACAACACGTGTATGAATTTGCAGCACCTCATAATAATAATTGAGGGGGTTGAGTTGACGTAAGGTGTTGTTGTATGATTATGTAATGATATGATACTGATATATTTGCACGATGGAAGGAAAGTGTCTGTAGATATTTGACTGAGGCTGTACCTAATAATAAAACACTAAGTCCAACATAATCTTGACGTTGAATAAAACAGTTACACTCCATTACCAAAAGTTCCTCATAAGTTGTTGGAGTGGGAGGGACAGGTAGTTGGAGTGGGGGGTACAGGGAGTGGGTGTGAGAAGGACGGTGAGAGGATGTGGAGAGGACAAGGGATTGGGGAGAGAACAGGGAGTGGGAAGAACGAGGGAGAGGGAGTGAGAGGGGGACAGGGAGTGGGGGAGATAGGTAGTGGGTAAGACGAGAAAAGGAGGGAGACGGGGGACAGGTATAGGTAGAGGGAGGGACAGATAAAACAGGAAGTGGGAGGGATAGGTGAGAACAGGGAGTAGGAGGTTGGGATAGGTAAGAACAGGGAGTGGGAAGGACATTGACAGAGAATGGGAAGGAGTGGGAGTGGGAAGGATAGAGCAGTGGAAAGTAGTGGGAGTGGGAAGGGACAGAGAGTGGGAGGGATAGATGAGTGGAAAGGAAAGGGAGTAGAAGGGACAGAGAATGGAAAGGAGTGGGAGTAGGAAGGGACAGAGAGTGGGAGTGGCAAGGAGTGGGAAGGGACAGAGAGTGGGAGTGGTTGGTGGTTGTTGAGAGCGTCGCACCTATACACCTTCCTTCCCTTCCTACCACCCGCCCACCTCACTCCCTTTGTCTGCCGCCTCACATTCCTTCCCCGCCCACATCACCCCTCGTGCCCACACACACACACACACACAGACACTGTAAACATGGTCCATATAACACAAACACACACACAGACACTGTAAACATGCATAGTCCATATAATTTTAAAACAAACACACACACGGTAAACATGGTCCATATAATCTTAACACACACACACACACACTCTCTCACACACACACACACACACACACACACTTCCTGAGGTGATGCTGTGACGTAACGGATTATAACCATTATATAAGAACAATGAGATTAAACAACCAAGACCTATATACCCAGCTTCTGTAAAGACTATAATAAAAGGGGAGAGACTCTTTTGTGTGTGTGATTCCTCCAAACTGTACTAAGAAACATAATACTATCGCCCGTAGTTTGAAAAAAATTGAGTGCCCTTACTGGAGCTTTATGAATTCTCCAAACTACTCCAGACAACAGATTCCCAATTAGAAATACGGAAGGGTTCTGTGGCCTGAATTAGTTTGGAGGGTTCACAGAGCTCCAGTAAGTAAGGGCCCTCAAATATCCCCTATTAGTACCATTGGGGGAGTCTGTTTTCTGGCATAGGTTAGGAGGAATCAGTAGCCTTCCAATTTGACAACAAGAATATCTATCGCCCTTTCAAACCACGAGATATGTTGTTGTTGTTGTTGTTGTTGTTGTTACCAGGATGTAATAATTAAAAGTTAGGAACCATGCTAAGGGGGAAATATACTTTGGTCCTTGTAATATCTATTAGCCTTTAAAACCACGTGATGTGTTGTTGTTGTTATTTACTGATAAATAACCCCCCTATATTTATTCTCTCTTTCTCTCTCTAATATTGTGACACGAATAAAGGGATCATGTATCCTTTTCTCTCTTCCCCCCTCTCTCTCTCTCTCTCTCCCTCTCTCTCTCTCTCTGACTGACCTACCTGCACACGAGAAACTGTGACACGAATGAAGAGAGTTGTGCAATTCGAGTCGACTGGTTTACAATGCTTATAATATATATATACTGACAATAAACTTAAGTCTCTCACGCTTGGCTGATTCACGTTATTCATCCTTGTTATGTGGATTCCTAAAGACAATTATATACCAGTGACAGAGACAACCGAATGCCATACTTTTATTATTATTACTATTATTATTATTTGTCACAGATTTGGCAAATATAATTCACGTTGTTATAAAAGGTGAGTGAATTTAGGACCCTGTGATCGTGTATGAGACTTGGTGACATCTGATTACTCCTACACCATGCCATGAAACAAGGTCATT
Source organism: Petrolisthes manimaculis (assembly GCA_034508575.1). Taxonomy (NCBI): domain Eukaryota; kingdom Metazoa; phylum Arthropoda; class Malacostraca; order Decapoda; family Porcellanidae; genus Petrolisthes; species Petrolisthes manimaculis. The sequence continues at coordinate 5,610 of JAWZYT010003007.1, read as the reverse complement.
CAATATAGGTGGTGGTGGTGGTGTTTCGTGGCATTATTTGAAGGACTCACTATAACCTCCTATTCTCTGACTCCATCACGGACTGGGGCCCTCAAGGGGACACAGTGAGTGAAGTGATGGGAATAGCCTAATGGCGTGAGGAGAAGCCATTAGTCACACTTCCCATAACACATCTGCTAAAAACAACAGCAACAACAACAACAACAATAACAACTACATCAACAACTACAACAGCAACAATTCCAGCAACAACAGCAACAACAATATCAACAACTACAACAGCAACATCAACAACAACCACAACAACAATATCAACAACAACAACAACAACAGGGATAGTGGTTGTGATTGATGGTGGTATAGATTATTAATATATAGTATTGTTGGCCACATGACTTCTTTACACATAAGGCTATATAATGTTAAGAGAGGTCATTCATTATTCTGTAAGTAGTACTGTAATGTGATTCGGTCTTTACAAAATACATAACTAATAATATCGTTGTATTGCAGTTACGTAGTCTTACATTTTCTATACTGTATGTTGTTGTAAACCCTAGAAAACAAGAGTGTGTGTACGTATTTTTGTGGCCAATAATACATATATAAC
>JAWZYT010003006.1:0-156704 GCA_034508575.1 Petrolisthes manimaculis | reverse complement strand
TCATCATAACTACTAATACCACTACTACCACTATTATCACCACCTTCACCTTTATAACCACTACTATCACCACAACTACCACCATTATCACAACTAATACAACCATTATCACACCACCATACCACCACATATACAACCATTATCATTATCACCACTACTACCATCACCACTACCACTACTATCACCACCATCATCAACGCCTTATATAATTACCAAAACAAAAAGTTATCAATGTTTTGCGTCACCTTACCACCTACTTAACTAACTCACCTCAACCGGTCTGTGTGTGTGTGTGTGTGTGTGTGTGTTAAAGTGAATGTTGTTGCTTGTGAGATAATGTGTGTGTGTGTGTGAGAATGTTATTTGTCTATCTGTCTGTCTGTCTGTATATATATGTTAGGCTGAATGGTGTGTGTGTGTGTGTGTGTGTGTGTTGTTTAAGGAAAAGGAATACGCAGAAACAGAAGATTAGCTAAAAGGAGAATAGAAAAGAGGAAGAGGAGAAATTAGAAGACGAGGAGAAAGAGGATGATGAAGATTCTCTCTCTCTCCCTCTCTCTCTCTCCAACACATGTACAATCACGCCCAACAGTCCTGCAACACCTTCGAATATTATTAAAACGACTCGAAAATTAATGCGAAACTACACAGCCTAAAAAATGTAACTCTTGTTGGTCTCATCAGTATAAACATTGGCTCATATATAGGATTCACTCACTCCAATGCCTCACTTTGTTGTAAATCTGGAGCACATGATTCCTCCAAACTATTTCAAGCAACAGAACACCATTATATTTGTTCATGTGGTCCTGTTTCCTGGCATTCTTTGGAGGAATCAAGGCACTCCAATTAACGAAAGTGAATTACCCTACCCCCTTAATCATTAATTCCTCCGTCGCTGCCTGCCTGCCTGCCTGTATAATATATGACTTTTGATGGTGACTGTACAATAGACACTATAAATAAGGTCGTGATCTGCCTTATATCAACATGGAGGTCACGACTATACCTTCCTTATACATTCCCTTCCCTTTCCTCTTACTCTCCTTCTTCCCCCATCAACTTATATTATTTTACCCCCTATATTCCCTTTCGTTTTTTTCCCTTCTTCCCCATCATCTTATATTTTCCCCCTATTCCTTTTCATTTTTCCTGCTCTCCTCTCTTTCTTCACCCGTCATTTTTTCCCTAATTCTTCTTTTCCTTAATGCTTCCCTTCCTTCCTCTCTACATCCTTTTTTCTCCATTTCCCCTTTCCATCACTCCCTCCCCTTCCTTCCTTCCTTCCCCTTTTTCCTCCCTTCCTATACAACCTCCCTCTTTTCTTCACTTCTTCTCTCCATTTTTCCTTCCCATCACTCCCTCCACTTCCATCTCATCTTTCCTCCGTCCCTCCTCTTCTTTCCCTCTTCCCTCCTTCTTCTTTCTCCTCTTCCCTCCCCTTCTTTCCCATCGCTCTCTCCACTTCCATCGCTCTCTCCCCTCCCTCCATCCCTTCTCTCTTTCCCCTCTTCCCTCCACATCGCCCTCCCCTTCCTTCCCCTCTTTCCTCTCTCCCCCTCCCACCTGCCTCAGCCTTGACCTGTCGGGGTTAGAGGTCACAGGTCAGAGGTGGAGGGGGAGGGGGAGGAGGAAGGGGGGGGGGGAGGGAAAGAGAGGGAGAGAGAGAGAGGGGGGAGAGAGGAAAAATCAATCATCCACTCACTCCTTTCCTCTCACTTACACTTTTTTCTACCTTCATCTCTCTCACCTCACTCCCCTTCCTTCCTATTTCACTTATCTACCTATATACTCCTCTCATTCCTGTTTTCCTCCTCCCTTTCCCTTCTTTCCCTTTCTCTTAATGATTCTCCCACTTCATCTCCCTCAATTAATTCTCCCTAATATCTCTCCCTCTTCTTACCTTTCCCCTCACCCCCTCTCTCTCCTTCCTTCTTTTCCCCTTCTCCCTCATTCAAATTCCCCCATCTCTCCCTCTCTTTCCTTCCCATCCATTCCCCCTTCTCCCTCATTCAATTCCCCATCACTCCCTCACCCCCTCTCTCTCCTTCCATCCATTCCTACTTCTCCTCACTCAGTTACCCCCATCTCTCCCTCACCCAATCCCCGACCCCCCCCCTCTTCCACCCTCACTCACCCCACCTTACACCCCTCACTCACACCCCCCCCCCTTACACCCCAACACGTGGTTCATTAACAGGTATACAGGTTTGTGAGAGTGGTAATTAGTGAGTGGATGAGTAGGTTACAGGTGTATACGTAGGCTATACATACATACAAACATATGCAGGTACATACATAACCAATGCATAATCTTCGTATTATACTCACTTACATATACTTACTTATGCATACTCAATAAACATATACAGTACATACATATAGTACATACATCCACAACTATAAAAAATACACACGACCCCTGAGAACGATCTTTCTTGCAACATCAACAACACATTCACTTCGAGTCCTGGGTGTAGTCTCTCTCTCTCTCTCTCTCTCTCTCTCTCTCTCTCTCTCTCTCTCTCTCCTCAGACCTTGAACCAACACCACACAAATTACAAGGAAATGCAAACATCGTCAAAATGGTGGTTGTTTGCCCTTTTCCTGCCAATCCATCCATCTACCTAAGCTTCACCCGAGGGCCACCAGATGGAAGCACTTTTAGCCAGTCAGTCAGTCGGTCGGTCGGTACGGTATATATACAGTATAGCTAGGGCCGCCCATCAAGCCAAGTACGGGCGTGGGCGGGAATACATCACTCGGGAAAAATGCCACCGCGGAAAGAAAAAAAAACTAAGTCGAACAAAAAGCGTGGCTGTGTTTGTTTTTGTGGTTGGTGGTGACGTCATTGGTAGCCATGGTAACGCCCCTCGCCCCGCCAAAATATGGGTGAGAAGCGCGGGAAAATAATAAGAAACCGGGAAATATATTACTATGGAAAATGCCACTGAAGTAAAAATATGAGTAAATAAATCAAAGCAGTTATGTACAATGTGTTTTAAGTTACTGGTTTGGTTACCATGGCAACATCTCATACAAAATACTTTTAGTCCAAATATAGGAAGGAGATATATCACACGAAATAATGATAGGTACTTATGTACGAATAACAATAATATATTTATAATATAATATAACATAATATATATATATATATATTGTTCTTAAGAAAACGAAATAAATCAATTAACGAGAAAATAAGATTGAAAATAAAAATAAATATATATGTCTAGAATATAAAATAAACATATAACTGAATCAATCAAAACTAAAAAAAATGACTAATAATTTAAAATACATTCACAAACTGTAACACCAGTTAAACCCAAAGAACAACATCAACAACAAAATACAAATATAAACAGCAACACTAGCCTACTACAACTAGAACAACAACATTACCATCTGGCCAGTATAGTCTGTGACCTTCCTTTAACTAGGTGAGACGGTAACACCTCTGAAGAAGTCATTAGGCCAAGTATAGGCAATAGTAGGAGGGCAGGGAAGGGTGGGAGATAGGGAGGGGAAGAGGAGGAAGGTAGGAAGATAAAACAAGGAGGTAATACGGAGAGCAAGAGGAAGGGAAGGAGATAAGGAGAACAGAAGGAGTGTAGGGAGGGCAGGAGGGAGAGAGGAAGGGGGTATGGATGGTGTGAGGTCGGCGATTTGGGAGGGCTACCGATTTCTCCAAACTGCACCATTAGCCTTACTGGTCTTAACACACACACACACACACACACACACATTATTCTTTTACTCTAACATTTTTTTTTTCACCTCACAATATTTTCACTCCCACACACAATCTTTTTTTACACACACACACACACACACACTATTCTTATTCTGATTGTTAGTATCCATTATTGCTTTCGCAACATGCTGCAGAAGAAAAATCACAAGAAAAATTTGATGAAAAAAGAAAATAAATTATACAGACGCCAAAATGTGACCTTGCTTAAAATGTGCCTGAATTTTTTCACGTGATCCCAAAGCACTGTAATATATAAAACATAACATGCGGGTCTACACAAGAGAGTGATGTTATCGCACCAAAAAATGCCACCTACGCGAAAAAAGTCGCCACATTGAAGTTGTGACGTCATCCACGCCTGCGCCTTGGCAATGAGATGGCAACACTCTTAGATTCATCACTCGATATCATCAATCCCCTTTTTTTATGGCTCATTTTTTTTTTTACATCGTGCCACGACCCACATATATCAAAACTTCCTATTCTGATGGAGGTACATATGGTAACACGAAAATGATTTGGCAATACGTATACGGTATAGCCGCAGTTAACAGGTTCGACTTTTCTTTCTATCAGTACATGTGGACTCCTGGAGAGAGAGAGAGAGAGAGAGCAGAAGTTAATCAATCAGACATTTCATCTTCCCCACGACTGTTCTAAATATGGACGTTAAAGCAAGCAAGCCAGTGAATGGAGAGGAGAGTGACTATGGAATGCAAGGTCTCACGTTCAGAGAGAGAGAGAGAGAGAGAATTCCAGCCATCACGAGCAACAGATTGGAGAACAGGAGTTTTGTGCCGATAAAATCATCACGCCTTTCCAGTTTATATATAAATTGGTAGTTTCTCCGCCTGTCCTTCAACACGTCGTAATTTCACTTTTATATACGATTTCTGTATATATCATACTATAAAAAGGGAGACATGTATGTACCCTAACATACACTGCAGCTTGTGTTCATTCATAGGCTATAGTTCTGCAACATTAAATTCATTAGATGTCAAATATAGCTGAATTAGGGATTAATCTACAGAAAATGAACAGCATAATTTTGTTCATACCCATCGAAAACTTTCTTGTTGCTTTCCAGCTGACATACGTTTAGGTGTAATCTTGACAATAGGTTAAAAATGCGTGGAGTTACCTAACGTTAACCAAGGTGTATGAATTAATGATGTCACTTGCATTGATCACTATTACATTTATAGAAAATAATAACTGGTTAAAAATTAATCAACAAATGTTGTTAACTTACCTCTTTCTCCTCTTTTTCCAGACTACAGTGGACGGTGCTATGACGCCGAAACTTGTTCCCTCAGGGACCGAGGAGATAGCTGGACGGTGGACAACACATGTGAGAGAGCCACCTGTGTCCTCGCTTCTAATGGCACTCTATTAGAGAAGCGAACCAGGTCAGTCTTGTCAATTTGCCATTTGCCAGTGTTGATGTGTAACAGACGCAGGTGAACCGGTGATATCCGGGTGTTACCGTGGGTATATATAGCTTAATTAATGTCTACTGACCCATATATCACTCGTTAGTTATCATTAATATCACAATAATCTCATTACTTACGATACACAGAAAATAATAGAGACCTAATTAACGCCATACTCAGGGCTACAAGAATGTAAACAAAAGTGTCGACCTCTAGGGGGCACGAGCCGCAAGTTTTTCTCATTATTAAATCAGTGTTCATGAATGTAACACATAATCAAATTCATGATAGTATATTAATGTAGCATTTAATAACTAACAAATTTAAATGTCTTGCATCAGTCCACGACCCCCGGACAATAATTTGCGCGGCAAATTTGGTTTTGACACATCCGGGTCTACTTTAGGAGTTTGTTTCAACATTTAATTTATAAATATGTATGATACTGCTGAATTATCATGCAGGAATAACTTAAATTGTAATGTGTAATATATAAATCCGCATATATAAAATGTAAGATGAGGATATTTTGGTATTAACATTTAACCCATGTCAAAATCATCAATAAAACTTGCTCTCGATTTCTAACATCACTTTTTATGATTCCTGTAGGTGTTCAGAGCCGCTGCCACTCTTCTCCGAGGATTGCTACATCGTGAGGGTGGAGGGAAAACCTTACCCGGATTGCTGTCCTCAACTCTACTGTAATGGCAAGCTGGTGTCCTATGCTCCAGCCTGAGTCCACACTACCATTTAAAAACTCCAGTCTTGAACCTTACTTTATCATCTTGTTGTTGGGACGTCATCTTATCAAATCTTGTATGAAAAATGATGAAGGGTTAATTGTCCTTGTACTCATTCACAAGGACATAAAATAGCCTAGAATATTTTCATATTAAACTGTACTGTAATATCAAAATATGAAGTGGTGTCTAAGTGTTGGGAAAATACATATTGTCTAAAATATTAACAAATTATGTAGCAGAATTGCTGTACATTATTGACCCAACACAAGGACAACACTTTTGTGTAAAGATATATGCAAGCATTACAGTATTTTAGAACATTAAAAAGGTCAGAATTTTTTTATATTATTTCAAAGTGAATAAATATTTTCCTCTTCCATACTGGAGTTAAATTATTTATGATAGCAGCAAGTCAACAAGAAGGGCAGATGAATTAAAAATAATATTAAATTATCCACACTGCCAGCTGCTCTAACATAAAGTGGAAGAATTGTATTTTTATGTAAATAACAAAAAGTGAATCGATATGTCTGCTTCAGGATGGAGGAAGACCAATGATTATTTTTCTCCTCTCATCTTTCTAACATTCTCTCATTTTTCAATGACTGGTATATTCACATATTTAGAAACCTCAATTGCTATTTTCTCAGATTAATTAGCTACAGTAATTTATAGTGATAAGGATACTTCAGTTATACCATCTCACTCCTCCTCTTTTCTGTTCTAAAATATCTATATACAGAGTATCTTTTCATCAAGGCAGTATATCTTATTTATCTGTACGTATTTCCTCTCCTATCTCCTATCCATCTATCTGTATTTCTTAAATTTCATTCTCCTACAGTTTCTTTCTGCTTCCCTCATCCAAGGAGACACATTTTGAATCACCCAGTATTTTTCATAATGCATTATTTACTGTATCTTGCAATTAACTAACCTTGTAATTTTTTCACTAAACATATACAAAAAGTATTATTAAAACAAGGGGAAACACTGCACTTTCCTTTGTTATCAGAGTAAACATCACCCACAGCTATATACTGTACTGTATTCACCTGAGAAACCTGTCCCCTTATTAAAGAATGACAAAAGCAATATGATACCAAATTGACATCATGTAGCTACTAATGCATACAAAGGAATGGTATTACACCCCCTCTCATGATAATAATTATATTATAGTATAAAGTACAGTAGCTGAAATAATAAATCTGGAGAAAAAGCCTAGGCAATTAATATCAGCTGGCATGGTGTGATGATATTACTGTATTCCTAGTTTCATCTTCCACCCAAGAAAATCCTTGTCATTTTATTACATCATAATAACAATACAGTGTACTGTACTGAAAGCCTAATTTTTTGTTTACACATATACAGATTGGATCCTCTATCATAAATATATATGATTCCCAAGACATGAAGAAAAAAGTGTACTGTAGTACCCCTCCTTGTTATAATAATACTGTAATACCTTCAATAATAACTAGCCTTAATGTAAAGCATGGCACCATTTTTTCCCTAACATGCCTGATAAAGTGTGCCATATGACTTAGAAATTCCCGTACAAAACCACCTGCTCATAGAGTGTGGATTTTTTTTTCCCTTCAAGCTCAATGATCATAAGGGCACTGTGATGTTGTCAGAAAATTGAACGCTACTGATTCCTCCTGACCATGTCATGAAACAATTTTCATCCAAATGAGTAGAGTTTTTTGGTACTTTTTAGTGGACTCATTATTATTATTATTGTACTACAAGGGGAACTATATCAGCACCAAGCCTGGAGATTACTTGGCAGGAAGGCAAGCATAGGAATGGCAGAAGGTTAAAATCAGACTAGAAATTGAAACTACATAATAGGGGGTAAAGGGACACAAAGTGCATGAAGTGTGGGAGGGAGAATATATATACAGTATGGGACTTGTTAAGGAGGTCTGTGTAAAAGAGAGGGAGGACTCAATACCCACCAATTTTCTGACTATATCACAGGGTGGTAACAGTACAGTCACAACCCACAAGTTTTACTCAGCCCAGGACATAATATGAGGTAAAGCTTGTTTAGTATGGTGGTTTACGGTTTTTTCAATGCTACCAAAATTCAAAGTGTACAGTTGCCAGCACTCTGTGTGGTACAGGGGCTCACATATTTATGAGATTCAATTGATTTAGTTCCTTAAGCAACAAAGTTACTTCATGTGCTAGCATATCGAGGATACTTAATCTCACACATGTGGATTGTTTCGAGCTAAATAATCACAGTGGTGCTATATATCAGAATATGTGTGAGCCCCTGTCCACGCAGCAGTGCTGGGGAGTTTACATGCACCTACAATTTCAACAGCATAAACATCATTTCACACCACTATTCAAACAAGATGCCCAACATTAAATCCTCTTCATTCATCCTGGATGATAATATAGGAAGTACAGCATGTATTGTAATTGTACTTTTTTCAAAATTTTATACTGTACTGTCTTTGAAGTTTCTCCACCGGAACTCAGATTACTATCACTATTATTACTACTTCTCTCAAATTGAATTAACTGTGAAAGCATCAGCATCATCTACAAAGCCAGTTTAGAAATATTGTATACTGTTACATACTGTGTATATTGTAACTGCAGCTGATTCCCAAATTATACTGTTACATGATGTGTACATAAACCAGACCAAACTACAGTCTCTGTTCATAATTTCTGGTCCACACTGGATGGATGAAGTAAAGGTCTGGAGGCATTCTGTTGTGGATGATCTGGAGGGCTTTAGATTTGTCCAAACAATGCCAAGAAACAGTCTACATCAGAATATGAGTAAGGATTTCCAGCCTTGTATGGAAGAATCAGTAGCCAAATTTGTGGGCTACCTACTCTTGTTAATCACAACACAACAGATCCCCTAATCATGTACTGAATCAATAAACTGTTCCTTGGCAATGTTTGGAGGCTTCAGTAGTCCTACAATTAGACCGCCATAGATTACCGTACTCCTTTAACTCAGAGTTCTCTATCCTGTGTGCTCTAGAAATGATGGAAAGTAATTATACTATCTTGAGTCTGTTTCCTGGCACAGTTTGGAGGAATCATTAGCTGTCCTCTTAACTTTACTTATCCATCCTCTGTGGACTTGAAATAATAGATTGCAAGTGTACAAGAGAATGATATATATATATATACTGTATTTAGGACTCTCATTGTACCAATATGAATATGGGTGTTACTAATGTTATATAAATGTAAATATATTATAGATAATAACTATAGATTCTAAGTTACTCAATGAATAGTATCAAATAAATCACAAATACACTAATACAATCACACACACACACACACACATACAGAACTTACTCCAAGCATTATTCTTAACATAAAACAATCTCTCAAGTTTGTTCAAGTGTCTAATTTTAAGTTTTCCTCCTAGATTAAGACTTTTAAAAAATTATATCAATGATCACACAAACACACCACTTTCAGAACTTATCTTTGCTAACACTCGCTCATATAACTGTATAGATATACTGGTACAGTATACTGTATATTCTAATCTAAAAATTAAAATTTCTATCCTATATTATACATTACCAGAAGCCTTCCTAGATACCTATTATTCAATTATTTATTCACATTGTACAACTTACTAAAAATACCTTATTCTTCCTAATACAGACAGCTACATCCAGTAAATGAGTAATACATATTATTTTCTCAATACATAAGAACTACATCTATAAACAGTAAATATATTAATACAAGCACCTAAAACATTCTTTGTCCTTCAGTTTTACATACACTCACTCACATTCATCTCAAAAAATGTCCCGTGGTGTAAGGTTTAATAATAAATATTTTTGTATAAATAATTTCTTTTTTCCCCTTACTTGTAGACAAGATGTCAAATCATACTCTCCAGTCCAGACCAATTTTGTGGCACAGTTTGGAGGCATCACAAACCTACAAATTCACCGGTATTATCACAGGGTCCTTTGAAAAACTCTGTTTAAATAGGGGGGCTACTGAATCCTCCAAACTATGCTAAGAACTGGGCTACCTTACTATATAAGTCAGGTCAGAGACATGTCCTCTAGGGTAGTTTGGAAGAATCATGAAGTGTTCAATCTGACCACAAGGTATTCAGTAATTTTGTCAGTGGGAACTGTTCCTACAAATCTCCAGTAATGAGCCTGAGAGTTACATGGATACTATACACAGTTAATAATAATGCTTATAAAAGGACACAGCAAAACCACATATTAGCAGAAATATAAATGTGTATTGTAAATATAAATGCACTTATTCCATGTCAGTCATGTCTGAATACAATATAATATGAAAAGGTGATAAATGAACACAAATATATAAGAAAATATCAACTAAATAATATTTGTACTGCATTATACGCAGATCATGCTATACTCTTTTTTTATTTGTCAGCAATTATCAAAGACTTTTAACTGAATAAAGAAATCACCAATCACTTCCACATGCATTACCCATAATATATATTGCAAGTAATGGATAATAATTTGCTTTAGTATTCTATGATGTAGGGTACACTGACAATGATATGCTAACAATGCAGTAACTTACCAATTGATTTTAAATTTATCACTCCATATGTTTTAGATTAGTTAAACTGTATAAAATTAATTTGTTCTTAAATATTGAGATTAACTAAGGTTGATCTACCATTTGCCAATTTAATGCACAGCAGTAATAGCAGCCTCAAAACTTACCATAAAAATCTCACAATGTAAACCACTGTAACTCAGTCAACAAATAGAATGGAATGGCAGATATGGCCTTACTGACCATACTCAAATTCAATTACTTTCACTATCAAACAAACACTTTCAAAAAGGAGTGTCATGGCCAGGAAATACTTCCCAATGCATACTGTCTTACTATAAATCCTACATAGAAGTTCAACAGGTTGATTCCAACATGAGTCAAGTCCACATTTTGAACCTCTTGAGAGTGAGTGCTGTACTTACTAACTAGTGTCATGCAAGAAGTACTGCTTAATCACTAATAGAGAGTGCAAAACAGAAAGTGCAACAGAGTGTGAGGACTAAGCAATACCTGAAAGCAAATGAGATACCTGACTGTCACCAACAACATTTTCAATTACATTATTACAGTATATGCCTAAGCCTCAATCTTTCATAGTAGTAATTGTTTTAAACATCCTAGAGACTTGGACCCCTGAACTTCCATTGCTCTAAGCCACTGAGGTCTCTCCAGTAACAGCTGCCATAACCTTCAACCTATGAATAATATATAATCTCCCTTCAGTGAGTAATAATTATTGTCTGGTATTTTCGGAAGATATATTACAACACCAACTGTTCATTCACTGCTTACATAGTTGCAAACACTAATTTTTCATGCATATATGAGATTACAAACATCTTTACAGACCTTAGATTACTTAGAAAAAAAAAACTTTTCTGCTACCTTTGTCATTACAGTACCTGTACTTTGATTTCCACTACTTCAAATACTTGTGAAAACAAATTAAATACTGGTTTATAGTTTTTAAAGTTAAACAAACAATACAAGCAATAAGCTAAAAGGACAGGAAAAACATAACACCTGGCAAGAATACAAATAGAACACAGTACTTAAGCCATTCACAAGACACATTTTATGCTGAACCCTTTCCTCCCTTACTGGCAAACCATTCATCACTTTTGTCTTTCTCCATGGCCTCATTCAGGAGCTCATTCCCCTTAGGGTCCACTTGTGACAGTTCCCGGAAGCCTTCGTCTCCAACAAAGCATATTTCATGGCCATCCTGTTGTATAATGAAAGTAGAGTACATACATATTGAATGTACAGTAACATGTTATAATGTAGACAATACAGTAGTTAAGTATACTCAAGAGTCCTGTCAGATAGTTTATGTGTGTGAGAAAGCCTCCTTCACATCAGCATTTCTTTATTTTTATATTCAGTGTTACCTCAGATCTCGAATGACTCACTTCTCGAACAAATTGGTTTTCAAACATATTGTTTGGGAAAAATTATCTCGGTTCCCAAACCAAGTTGTCATGGCCTGAACCCCCGAAATAACCCGACTGATAACAAATTTATAGACATTGTCTATAACTAAGGTGGTTACAGTTGTATGAATCAATTCAAAAGCATGGCCAATTGTTGCCACCTTTTCTGTTTTCTCTTAATATCGATTTTTTCACGTATGTGATTATCTGAGTTTTCTTTTCATTAATACTAGTATCACTTGAAGGCTTTCTCTTCAGTACCAATGAAAAGAGATTACTGTATGAGAAGTAAGCACAAAAATATCACAAAAATTGCTGGAATAATGAGTCCGTGTGGCAACAAGTACTGTACTCTGTGATTGACAAACTGACTGATACCCGCTCTGATTCCCACACTTCCTCACCTACCACCACATCACAATACCTTATTTCATGTTAATATACAATATTAGATATATTTCTTCAGTATTATATTATTTTTTTGTGTGTGACCAGCTGTGTATAAGGGATCCAGAGATACAAGAGTAAGCACATGTAGTTTTGAGGGCAGTTATACATGCAGTCAGTAGTACGCATCAAAATTATGGTCTCTTCAGTTAACTCAACAAGGTTCTCCCCTCAATTGATCTGAGTTAGCGATGGTTTACTGTATTATTATACAGGTATAATTAAGCAATATATCATTTTTACTTAAAATGCTTCATAAAGTGTAAATTTTGTTGGTCTATAACAGATTAATCCAATTTACAGTATTTTTTAAGGAAAAAGTTTATTCAGTTTTTGAACAGCCTTCTGCACCGGATTAAGTTCGAGAACCGAGTTACCACTGTACTGTATATATAGTTACTGTATATATAGTTACTGTATATAATAGTTACTGAAAGGAGAGAGAAACTGACAAAACAAATAAGATCCATATGCCTAAACTCATCCTCCTTTCATAACATGTCTGTAACAGCTAGTTTTGAACTTCAGATATTGTTATTTCATCAAAGTTTAAGACAAATAGATAGTTGGATCACAGGATAGTACTCACAGGGTCGGCCAAGATGACAACTTGTACCGTGGCTTTGCCGGGGGTGTCCAGGGAGACGTAGGGGGTTAGAATGGTCTTGTCGGCATCTTTCATTTTCTTCTCTATCCCCGGCAGATCACCTCCGGGGGCAGAGAAGGCTATGCGGCCGAATGCCTTGGCATGGTTCACCGCACCTCCTGGCAATCAATGCACCAATTAGCTGAAGATTCTTCATCCCAAGATATTTAAAAAGAAGGGACAGTATTACATGTACTATTTTTCACCCAAAAATGAAACCCTAATGCAACTAATCCATAAGCACTATGTGATTCACTAACACCTACCGTACTCTAAACAAACGTTTAACACTAATCAACAGCAACATACCTATCACTTGCTATATAATACAGGTACAACAAATCACTTAGTCTGTACGGCAAAGAATAACAATGGCCTGGGAAAACATTTGATAGTCTTCAAAGAAGGACTGAGCATAAATTGAAGTGGTGAATACAAATATTTTACTACCTTTAAAACAAGTTTGTACTGTACTTCTTAAACAATGGTGGCTGTAGTCTATCTGACATAATACAAAATATTCGGAGGCGGTTAATAAGAAAACATAAAAGATAACATTGATGGGTAACAGGGACAAAACTCACCAATGTCCTTGAGCATGAGCTTGGCCTGAGTGTCAGCATATCCAAGGGTGGCAGAGTCTGAGGTGCGTGTGTAGAGTGTGAGGTCAGCCAGGTCTCTCCAGTACTTTACTGAATGCTCCAAGTCACTGCTTGCCAGTACTACCTTCTGAACTGGGTCTGAATAAGAGAGATTATACATAAAAACCCCATTCTGGTACCTTGGGTGCAGTAAAGAACAGAAAATAGCCAATACAGGTACCAGTATTATTGATTGGGGATATGATTTGAAACATAGTTTGGAGGAATCAGCGGTCATTGAATTAACTCAAAATACATAACCATGTAGAATGAGTGTTTATTTAGTGCACCTTTGTCCTTGGGTTGGGGTTTGTCAGAGATGAAGAACTTATATCCTCCAGGAGCCTCCAAAACACTGTGTTCACCCTCCTTGGTTACTGGCCAGTCAGCTGCCTTGGCTCGCTCCAGTGCCTCACTAGAGTCTATGTACAGTCCCAGGATGTCATTACCTGAGGAAGAGTGTGGGAGTCAATGGTGGAGTCCTCATATATCTAGTCAAATAATGTACAATCATTATAGGCATTTCTTAAGAGAATATATTTTTTTAATGTGGTAAAATGCCTTACTTTCCATCAAACTGAGATCTTTCAATTCAAGCATTAAATAGAAAAGAAGAAAGCATACTCATCACCTTCAGAGGCATTTTCTACAACTTACTATTCAAATTTTCTTCACTTGCAATGCCTTCCCTACAAACCATCTTTTTATACAATTGAAATTATAAAGTTTCATTGATTCTTTTACATCTCAAATATATAACCTATATAGGCTAGAACTGTTAATGCATAAACACACTAGATTACTTGTATAGACTGACAGTGGTTTTCAAAACGTGCATCACCTATACAGTACTGTAGTCCACTCTAACATACTAACCCATCTCATATGTGGAAATTCCATAGTTGTAGGTCAGTTCACACACAAAATGGTTGTCTTCTGGCCCATAGCCAATCATGGTCTTGCTCCATTTCCCATCATAAGGTCTGCAATAAGGAATATTGAAATGAATAACTCAAACCCTTATATACAGTAGTATACCTAATTATGGTATAATTATAATCATGTCCCATTATAAGGTCTACAATGTGTAATAATTAAATAAATAACTCAAACCCATGTATAGTACAATTTATAATCATGTCATATTTCAGTTTGACTGTCATTAATATCCCACTTATTGTATGCTTGACAGGTATGGAAATAATGTACAGTACTGTACTGTATTCTCATAAATTATATTCAACAGCCCTGTACTGGTATAATATAAAACATGAATATTTACATACCCATTGCAGGAAGCTTTACAGCCCTCTTCAAACTCCTCATGTCGCAATACCTGGTAGATTATAATGGGATAAATATAATTAAATTCACATAATTTACTATCAAGAATGAAATAAATTTTCTACACACTTTTGATGAACAAATTACTAATTATATACCAGTATATTTTCCTACTGGCCTATGATAAACAAAACTAACTAAAATGAACAATGATTTAAATTGTTTTATATATCAGTTAAGAGAAAGGAAAATTAAACTCTGTAAGTTTGGTAGGCTAAGTAATGTGTAACTAAAACAACTCTACTCATTACTACTTAAGTTACAATACAAACGTCAATTAAATGGTACCAGGGGGGGGGGTCGTATCTCCCCAAATATTAAAATGCGACAGACTTGAACAATAAATGCATTAAAAAAACACTATAAAACATTGCAATCTACAATCCTTCAGTCCAAACCTGATTATAGTCCAGTGCTTGAGGATTACCGCCTCATACATGATCACAGGGTCAAGTGGAGATTTTCTTGTTGGTGAATTGGAAAGTCTGTGATTCATCCAAACTATTTATTTAATTATTGTTTATCTTCATCCCCAGTACGACTCACCCTCGTCTCCTTCCCTTTATTATAATAATGGTATAATCAAGTACTTATTTATTGTTTACCTTCATCCCCAGTACGTCTCCTTCCCTTTATTATAATTATTTACTTAATTATTGTTTACCTTCATCCCCAACACGTCCCTGTAGAATCTAGCCGTTGTCTTCCTATCCCCTATCTTGTAGACGAAGTGTAGGGAGCGTCGGGTAGCCATGACAACCTTCTTATTACACGGAAAACACAATTATAAAATGTTTGTACAGTAACCACAGTTTTGTTGTTGTTGTTGTGTAATGGGAGAGTGGTTATCCAATGTTGCCAATTTCGCTTGACAACATTTCCCCAACATTAGCACAAGAATTTCCCTTTTTACCTTAATAATTCCCTGTTTACTCTTGATCGTTGACGGTTTGGATATTTCGTCTGGTAGAAATACATATACCTGTTTACTCTTTATATTATTTCCCTGTGTAGACTTCGAAATTCCCTAAAACGTAGACATTTCTCTGCACCTGGTAACACTGGTACGGGTATTATCTCTAGGATGAGTCTAAATAAAATGAATGGCACTAGTGTGTTCCTCTCTGAAGCAGTCTGGTCGGCCATATTGTAACTCCACAAACTATATCTGCAGGCTATATATTTTTAATGTATCCGCTCTGAAGCACACTAGGTAGCCATCTTGCAACTCCACACACTATATAATAATTTAAAGTTTTATAGATACTTATTTCATTGGGTAATTGATTATTCTAGAAAAAATATATATAGGTGGCAGGAGTAGGAATAAACAGTTACTTGGTTTACATAAAAACATTAGGCCTATCAATAGGCCTACAGGCGAATAAGTGGTGTAGGTTGTGTAAGTCATGATGGGAAGTTATGTAGCTTGTGGAAAAAACGTGATTTATAAAGTTGTATAAGCTGCTGTGAGTTATGGAATAAACACGTACAGTTGCCCACACATGAAACTGGTATGGCTCGTTACTTGTGAGGTGGCTACAAATGAGAGAAAAGTGAAAAAAGATGTAATTTTTTGACAGACAGACGGTAAAATATTATTACTGTCTGCTCGTCAACACTCTATAACTTTTGCTCACTTTCCTTCCTGTTGTACCTATCTCACAAGTAGCGAGGTGTCCCAGATTCATGTGTGGGCAACTGTACGTACACGGGTAATATTGTAAAATGTGGTCTTGAAAGCGACGTACTGTACTTACGGCCTAGCAAAGAGTATGTAATGAACACCCAGCTGGCAGATTCATTAACGAGAGTTACATAATTATTATGTGGTCTAATAATTACACAAGTTGATGGTTGCAGCAGCTGTTTGGGACCACACATCCAGTAAGCGAGTCTATGATTGGTGGTTACGAGTATTTATTTGTTATAAATATACAGTTTACTGAAACTGCAATAGTAATGTAATGGTGTGGTGGATTAGAGCATTTATGTGGAATGCTGCCAGTGTACTTGTTGGTTTCGAGACTCCGCTAGATACATTTTCATTTTTATTGGATATTTCCTGGCATAGTAATTGCGCCTGACATTGGGTCCGGTTAGGATAGTTTAGGTTGGACAGAGGGTTAGGTTAGTTAGGTTAGGTTAGAGTGAAGAGAGGGGATGGAAGATACAATGGCCCAATCATATATATATATATATATATATATATATATATATATATATATATATATATATATATATATATATATATATATATATATATATATATATATATATATACAATGAGTGTTTCTACAGTTATGCCAATCTCAGTGTCTTTCATTTACAAATACATCCAAAAGGAGAAAAATGATAACATTTTTTTATACATGGCGAGTTAATTATTTCACCAACACGTAGCCTTGGGAGTCCTCACACAACACAACACATTGCCACTCTCTCTCTCTACACACACACACACAGGCGGGTTGACTAATAAAATGGTGTCACGATTATATAACCAATTTTAGGAAGGTGGAAAATGGTGATAATGATGACCAAGAGAGAGAGGAGGATAGGGATTGGTGATAATGATGACTAAGAGAGAGAGAGAGAGAGAAAGGAGGATGGGGAATGGTGATAAAAATGACCAAGTTGGAGAGAGAGAGATAGAGAGAGAGGAGGAGGATGGGAAATGGTGAAGATGACCGAGAGAGAGAGAGAGAGAGAGAGAGAGAGAGAGAGGGGGGGGGGGGGGTACTTATCTCTCGACAAAACGTCTAACAGGGAATCCCCTAGTTGGGAAATTGTTAAAATGGTGTAATCAACTGGAGGGCCACATTTTCCTCCAATTTAAAGCTACAGTTGTATAATCAAGTAGTAAAGTTAGTTTGTATGTTGTTTTTTTTGGCAAGGTTGGAGACAGGAATCATTCACCATATATGTAAACATGAGATGACCAACATGAATATTTTTAGCTCCGGCCTAAGCCGAGAGCTCAAGGTCTTATCGTAATTATTGTTCTTGTTCTTGTTCTTCTTGGGGCGACAACTTCTTAAAAGAGGTTCAACTCACTCACTCACTCACTCTTCTTGGGGCGACCATTTCTTAAAAGGGGTTCAATTCACTCACTCACTCACTCATTTCACTTGAATCATTAAGGGCCGGAGCTTTTGAAGGGTTTTCCTTCATGTTCTTGTTACATAAACAAATCACCGTTGGAGGATAATAATTATTTTTTTTTACTATATACTAATAAATAATCAAGGGTTCCATTGTTTACGTGTAGTGGCTGAGGCAGAGTTCTCACTTTTTCTGCTCGTAACTGTACACATATTTCCTCCCCGAATCTTAGACAACAACAACAACAAAAACAACATCAACATGATCCTATCGTTTAATTTCGGGCCATTTTTATCCTTATATACACTGACCTCTATAGCGTAAATACTGTACGGTACATACATATATACATACATATGGTTGGTTCACATCCTTATATAACATGGACAAAAATTAACCCAAAATACACACCTACGCAAACAAACAGGTGGCTTAATTCACATGTATATTCGGGTATATAATACACACGAAGGAGACACACATCACCTCAGAACTAAATACTAACAACAGACTTATAACAACTCCTCGACAAGCTGTAATTATTTGTGTCAAGATGCGCGTGCTGCTGGTGTCACTGTTGTGTTTGGTGTTGGGTGTGTGTGTGGCTCAAGACCTGGTGCCTGGAAGATGCCCGGAGTTCGTGCCTATGGTAGACTTCGAAATCCCACCGGTAAGAATATATGAGAGAGAGAGAGAGAGAGAGATATTCATACAACACACAGATCAAGAGAGAAATACACACACACACACACACACACACACACACACACAGAGAGAGAGAGAGAGCACATATCAAGAGAAATACATACACACACACACACACACACAGAGAGAGAGAGAGAGAGAGAGAGAGAGAGAGAGAGAGAGAGAGAGAGAGAGAGAGAGTTCATAAATTCATACAACACACAGACCAAGAGAGCAACTCATACAGAGAGAGAGAGAGAGAGAGAGAGAGAGAGAGAGAGAATAATGTAACCCTACTACTTTGGTCATACGTTCTGACTATAACTACCAAATTCTGTCTATAAGTATCTAAATTAAATGTTTACCTTTTCTGCAGTACCTGGGCAAATGGTACGAGATTGCCAGATTCACCACTGAAGACCAAATGGGACAAACCTGTAATTATGCTGAGTACAGTGATAATGGTATGTAAAGTATGTATGAATGTATATATATGTATGATGTTTTTTATGATTATAGTAGTAGTAGTATATATGGTAGTATATAATATAGTGGTATTGATGATAGTGGTGGTGGTATTATTATTATTAATGGGTGTTAGCTGGCGCAGTTATTATTATTATTATTATTATTATTATTATTATTATTATTATTATCATTACATAGGTGATGGTACAGTAGGTGTGCACAACGCTGGTCTGGAAGCTGATGGAAACTTCACAGAAATCTTTGGTTACGTTGAACCCACAGAAGTCAGCGGGGCACTTATCCTACACTTGGATGGAGGTGAGTTACTAAACCTTCAATCTCAATGTATTTATAGATATCAACACTTGAATGGAGGAGAGTAGAGAGGAGGTCTGGGGAGTCTGTCATGTACCCCTTCATACTCAATGTGTCTATATAGTTATCTCATCTGATATGGAGGTGAGTAAGTCTGGGGAGTCGGTCTATAAATTACTAACTACGGTACGACTTGTATACCTTCAAACCCAATATGTCTACAGTATGCCTGTATAACTCAGAATCACTCCCAAGTCCCAAGCTAACTTATGTTTTGTAAGATCGTGACTAATTGACTGATTGATTGTACTTTTGATATTGACCGATTGACTGACTGTACTTTTGATCTCTGTCAGCACTAGCGTTCTTTATAAATATATATATATATATATATATATATATATATATATATATATATATATATATATATATATATATATATATTCAACAGGATTAATTCCAAACTCTTTCCAAATACGAAGGTTTTCTCATCCCAGATCATAAACCATAGCTACAACAGAATGACTTATGGCTTCTAATTTCATTACCGAGTCCATTATCAAATTCTACATATCTGATTGATCATAATCATAATATATAACTAGGCATTGCTGGGCTGGGTAGATAGTATATAGCTACCTTTAGTACTCTGATCATATGTTGTTGTTGTTTTCACTGGAAGTACTGGAAGAAAAGTTAGAAAACATAAAATGATGAACTGGTGAGGGGATATTAGTGAGCCCCATGTACTCGGGTGAGTGACCTGACGTAACAAGGGAGAAATGAACACATCAAGCTGCGAGATGGCTCACCTGTCTAAGTGGATCCTCATTGGGACTGACTATAATTTCTTATCTTGACAAACATGCATAGGCTATAGATATGATACTAAGACGGTATAATGAAATAGACAAATTAAATGAGAATATAATACAGAAGTGAATAGGACATAAAGAACAAGACATAAGGTTCTCTGGAGGACTTCCGCACCGGCTCACCAAACCATGAATGGCTTCACTCTCAAAATCCCATCTAAGCTGCAACGCCCCTCCCACCCTCCTCCACGCCACTCACAGGCTTCCTTCTGCCTCCTGCTGCTGTACTACTGTGTTACTGGGTCAGAAGGCTCAGGTGTACTGTTGGCCATAAATGTTCATTGCCTCAGCCACCCACATATCGATTAAATTGTCTGTGATTCGAACAACAAAACACAAGATGTAGTTCGTCATGTATCCTTTGTTGTTTAGTCGTTCGAACCAAAGTGTTTTAATTATACTGTGGCTGGCTGAGGGCATGAACTTTTGTGGACTGTTGTACATGTACTGTAGAGTGTATAGTTGGCAACCATAAGTCAGCATATCTAACCAACCAACAAGTAAATCACCAATAATAACCAACTAATAAAATCATCTATAGGCATGTATAAACACAACCAACCCAACAACTCAATGCCTGTACCAACCTACACATCTTACTCAACCTCTTGACCACCTAACTCACTACCCATTAAACCACTTAAACTTATCGCCCACCCATGACTCACACCCACACATATCCTATACCTACCCACTTAAATAACTCACCTTCATCTAACCCACCCACCCACCTAATTATATCACCACCCATCTAACACACCCATACACCTCAATAAATCATCACCCATCTAAATAAATCATCACTATCTAACGCACCTACCAAAATAACTCACTACCCATCTAACCCACCCACCCACCTACCTACCTAAATAAATCAGTACCCATGTAACCCACCCACGTATACCAACAGTACCAGTGGCAGGGGACTACAACGTCTTAGCCACTGACTACACCACCTACACTTCCGTCTTCTCGTGTGTCAATGTGTTGGGTTTCCACGTGGAACAGGCTTGGGTTCTGGCCAGGGAGCCGTCCATCTCTCAGGAAATGCTGGACACTGCATACTCAGCCTATACACAGTGGGGCGTCAATGTCGACAACTTCCAACGCACGCCACAGGACAATTGTGTGTATCTTTGATCTGATGCATGCGTTTTTGTTTTAATTAATCAAATGTGTGTGTTCCTTTACATAATAATCCCCGGGTAGAACGTACGGTATTCATTCTCTGAGATTAACTACTGAAAATAGGAGAATTTTCCACTAAGGTCCTTAAATACTTACATTCCTTCAATACCACAAGAACAAACAGCATTTTCACTTAAATATACATACGCATTTTAACACCGTTCTAACCTACTGGTCCCTATTAGAAAACACTGGTAGAATATTTGTCCCGAGTTATTTATTTATCTATTTATTTATATCACGGCTATAAATAACTGTGAATTATTAAAAAATATAATACACCACTTCCATTTTCTCTCTCCTGTAAATAATCTAACTCCAGGGCCATTCACAACGTGTTTAGTGGGAAAAAGTATTAGACTGTGCCAGGCAAACAGGAAGGAAGGACAACAAACAGAAAAGAACAGCAGGTGAAGAGAGGAAGGGGAATAACTCGGGTCCGAAGAGTCGTAAAAACTATTCTCTATAATATAGAGGGTATTTAAATCAACGCAGACAATTGATGGTATTTATTTATTGCACAATTAATTCCGAGTGACATAATAATTATTATATGGATTAACAAATTAGTTGCCAATTAAGGATGTCATGTATTTGTTGACAATTAATACATGACAACAGATAAAATTAATTGATGATAAAGTTTACAAGTAAGTGCTGAAATTAATTTATAATATTTCTTGTAAACTACGAGACAATCCGTGAAGAAGTTTGATGGCTGAGTGTAGAAGTTGACTTGACTATGGGAACTTGACTTATGGAGACTTGACTATGGGAACTTGACTATGGGAACTTGACTTATGGAGACTTGACTTATGGAGACTTGACCATGGGAACTTGACTTATAGAGACTTGACTTATGGAGACTTGACTATGGGAACTTGACTTATGGAGACTTGACTTATGGAGACTTGACTTATAGATGTTTGACTATGGAAAATTGACTATGGAGACTTCTTGTTGGAATCTGCATTCTAACATTATTATTATTATTATTAAGCAGGTGATCTTCTTTCATGCTTCTTTATTTATTTATTATTATTATTATTATTAAGCAGGTGATATATTTCCTGCTGTTTTATTTTTTTCCCTTCTTCTTCTTCGTTTTCTTCTTCTTATTATTATTAAGCAGGTGATAGTTTTTCCTGCTGTTTTATTATCATTATTTCGTATTTCCTGCTGTTTTCTTATTCTTAATTTCTTCTTCTAATTATTATTATTATTATTATATTTTCCTTTAGCGTACCTACTTGACAATTGTTTCCTTTGTCACATCATTTTTTAATCACTTTGTTGCTACGATATTAATTAATTTCTAACTCAACGGTCTTTGATGCCAGGACATATATATAGATATATATATATTTTGTTTTATAAATTCAACGGTCTTTTACACCACATTTGTAAAATAAACGATCTTTTATAATATATATATATCACACTTTTTTAACACTGTAAATCAACGGTCTTTTTTACCACATTTTTTGAACTTTGTAAATACATGATCTTTCATATTATAAGATTTTTTAAACACTGTAAATGAGTGGTATTGTATTACCACACATTTTTGAACATTTGCAAATCATCAACGGTCTTTCACGCCACATTTCAAAAATCAACGGTCCTTTTTCCCGGTAAGGGGGGGGGGGGTTGGGGGGGTATCCGTTACCACCCTCCCTCACACAACACAATAGTCCATTACAGATGGCTTCAATATATCACAGCATTGTAGACAATTCATTACATCTAATGAAATTGTGACTAGACGCTCTCTTTCACAGCATTAACAATTTTCAGTACTGTATTTTTCTATTTTCTTCGGCGGCTTACACTTTGTTTCAACTCCAGCAGAGAAAGAAGAAACGGCGGGGGGGGGGGGGGGGGAGGTGAAAGGTACTCAATAAATACAATAAGTTTGATTTACTATACGATACACTCGCAATCCAAAATTTGTATCCAGGTCTTGCTCAAGTGTCGAATAATTTGACCTACTATAAGTGAACCAATTACAACGCTTATCCTGTTCCATATTTGCTTAAACTCGTTTAATACTTGATCAGGCTATTCGAATCAAGCCTGGATACATAATTTGGATTGTGAGTGTACTGTACCTTGACGAGGTTGGTAACTTGGTAATTCAGAAAGGCTTCATATATATATATATATATATATATATATATATATATATATATATATATATATATATATATATATATCAAAAGGCTATGTGTGGTTAGAAAGGAGCCAAACAAATGAATAGGAACAGGTATAAGACTTAGTATACTGTAGTTACATAAATACTACAAGGCTTGTATGTATAGGCTACATTGATTATAGAGCACACACACACACACACACACTCACACTGTTGCTGGGCTCAGCAAGTTATATTACACATTCATACGAAAATATTATCGATAACTATACTGTATACGCAATACTCGGAAATTTTCATATACGGTAAAAGAAATTAAGGGGACGAGGATTTAATAGAGATTCAAATATTATACAAGAGTCAACCCTTGATAATAACTACTTGAATGAAATATTAAATAGATCTATTGGTGGAGTTATACATAAGAACATTTCAACAATACGACATATTCAAATTCATTCTAAAATGCGCAAAACCAAAACAATTTCTATTTTGATATGCGGAAAAAAGCAAGAAAGGAGAGGTAGAAGAAAGGAAGGAGGTAATGAAGTGGAGGTAGAAGGAAGGAAAGGAGAGGTAGGCCTAGAGTTAAGGAAAAAAAAAAGAGGTAGTGAAGTAGAGGGCGCCATATTTAGACCACAATTGAAGGGCGGCCATGTTTAGTCCATATCGACTGAGTAGTTGACACTGTCTGAACGGAAGGCCTCCACCTGTGTCTGGCTGTCGGCCCTCATCAGTCTCCTCAGGTCAGGCTATAGTGGCAAAGAGCAACATGTTAGTCCACTCTTTGTATGTATATTTAAAGAGAGAGAGAGAGAGAGAGAGAGAGAGAGAGAGAGAGAGAGAGAGAGAGAGAGAGAGAGAGAGAGATCATGTTTTAGTCCACTATTTTGTACATGAGAGAGAATCTACAGTATAGCTGGCAATTGTGAAAAAAATGGGGTGATGAAAGGGTTAGAATGTTTTAATGCATTTTTTCTATTGTGAAGAAAAATTAAAATTAGTAAGACCAGAAGAATTGAGAAGATGTCTGTCTTATCTTCATCGCGAGTCCCTAACTAACTAACTAACTAACTAACCAACCTTGGGGTGCATGAGAACGAAGGGTAGCTCAGCCGTGACCTCTCCTCCCACGGCACCCAGATACAACTTGACCTTGACCGTGTAAGAGATGATCATTCCAAACATGTCACGGGATTCGGGGTTGGCAAGCCTGTTATAATGCACACAGAGAAAATGGGTCATGTGTTATTTTCTTGGTATAAACATAGATACCATTATATTTTGTACACGAAGTCAGTCATCTTCATTGTACATAAAGTCGCATCAATTTTAGCCATGTGTGTGTGTGTGTGTGAACTACATATTGTTTGGTGTGTATGTAAGTAAAAATACCCGTGTGTGTGTACTAATAGTTTGGTGTGTATGTAAGTATGTGCGTGTGGTAAACTATTCCAAGCAACAGAACACTATTAATTTTGTTCATCTGGTGTTGTTTCCTGGCATACTTTAAAGGAATCATGGCACTCCTATGTAACAAAAGTGACTAAACACCTTAAGGACCCTGTGATCGTGTATGAAACTTGGTGGCTTCTGATTCCTCCTGAATATGCCACGAAACAGGCTAATTAAGTATGGGTGGTGTTTCGTTACAATGTTTGAAGGACTCGCTAACCTCCTATTTTCTGACTACGACACAGGGTCCCTTAATGTAGTACAGTACTTACAGAGTGGACGAGGCTAGGTTGGTGTGAATGTTCTTGAGGTGACCATCGAGAGCAATGCCCCTACGGTCCATATTACTGCTGAGGGCTGGGGTGAGGTAAAGCACCTTCTGTAGGGCTGAGCCGGGTGTCACGGGGCATCCCTCCCTATATAGACACAGAACAGAAAAACAAAACAACGAATTAAAATGACAACCACCCACCGCTATATATAAAACAAACACTGCTCACTTACTTTAACCACTAAACGTTAAAGAATAAAAAAGAGCTAAACCGTAAATTACAGTAACACAAATAACGACAGTAAAGCGGAAAGTAAAGTAAAAACTGAAAACTATTGTAACGTGTAAAATTGCTCACTGAGTCTCAACGCTGGCAACGGTGCTTCTGTATTGTCCACCGGTGAAGAGACAAATATCGACGCTCTGCTGAACTGCTGCCTTCACCTTCTTGACCGTCTTGTTACTGTGGTTCTTGATGGTCATGTTGATAGCGATCTTCTCGTTGTGGTAATAGAGTTGCTTGTCCAGGGTCACTTCAACCTCCAGTTCTCCCGGGCTAAACATAAAGTCCTTCCTCACTACGGTGCAGGGCTGACGGCCAGTCTTGCTAGGGGCGAACTGTATGCGGCGAATGTTGAGCTGCACGGTGGATCTGTGTGTGTCAGATCAAGTCAGAATTGGTCAGGTGGGATTAGAAAGGGTTAGATAGATTAGACAGGGTATAGTGCAGTTGGTTAGGGTTACGTGGAGTGAGCTTGGTTAGTTAAAGGTAGAAAGAATGCAGTGGGGTTAATATAAGTTAGCCCATGACACAACTCATATCTACAAAATTAATATGGCAGCTTCGCCAAGGTTGGGCTAATAGTGATCGAATGTTAACAGACCTCTTGTGGCTACGATCCTCCTCGCTCTCGCCAACATAAACCTTGACGTAATACTCGACACCACAAGGGCGACCCTCGTCATCGGTGCCAGGTTGGATGGTGACTGAGGGTGGCGCCTGTTCCGGCATCTTGAAGGTGAAGGGGAAGGCATTGGCGCCAAGCTTCTTGATAAGGCGATCCTGGAAAGAGAAAACGGAGTGTTCTACAGTCGACAGTGTAAGTTTTCAATATTGTGAGATTATGTAATGGAAATGTGACTTTACATGAGGAAAAAATGACTCATATAACTTATAAACAAGTGTAGTAATCTGTGCTATATATATATATATATATATTAGCTTGGGGAATATGTACAGGACAATACTATGGTGTAGGCTACTAAAGTTAGGTCCCTAAGAAAATTAATTGAACTGTAGTTCAAACGATTAATTTATGAACTGTATTTTGTACATTTTCGCCAGGTAAAAATAAAAGAGGTCTGGGTAAAAGATGCTAGTCCATACCTGAAGTTTGGATGTTTCGATGTTATTGGGTGGATAAATCTGTTCTGATGCAAGGTAGAGATCCTTTTGGAAGTTGAGGCCCATCACCTCGTCCTCCTCACGGCCATACCTGAAGCTACACACCAGTTGTCCATATACCTTACGTCCCTGCAGGTACCCGGGGTCGATAACCAACACGCCATCTGTAGACAGGCATGAGAAAAGAGGAACATGTTATCATACAGTCACGGTCAATAGTCTTGCAACATCATCGAATCAAACAGCCTTGAAAAATGGTGTAATATTATAACTGTTGATATCTACAAATATGATTCATAAGATTCATTCATGAATCACTTTCATTCACCCGATGCATGAATTTTGATTATGACTATATATATCGCTACAAATTCCCTTCCCACTCCCTTATTAACCTGAATAATGTGTTTCTCAACTCACCAACGGGGTCAACAGCAGACACGTGATCAACAAAGTCCCTGCGGCCCAGGTAGATAGTTAGCTTGCCATTGGGCGCCGCCTTCTTGAACACCTTGAACTGAACAACCATCTTGGCTTATTAGTTGGTGACGAAGAACAAAAAGGGAGACAGATAACACGGGTAGACAGAGAGGAGGGAGAACTTGCTGCTGGAGTGAAGGAAGGTAGAGGGAGTGAGTGTTGTTGAATGGTGGTCGTGTGGTGGTATATATACACTGGAGTGGACTAACAGGATCATGGGTGAAGTCAATGGGAGGTTGTCAGCAGCCGCAGTGTGAAGCCTTAGTATAATACAAGCATCATACATCATGTGCTCTGAAGATCTTTACTGCTCCCCCCAATATCCCTTCCATGGCTAAATTAAGTTATATACCCCCTCCGTTACCCCTCATGTCCTTTATCTTTGTAATAGTGACATTCTGACAAAAATAGAGTCGAGTATATAGCTATAAATAAACACTGTAATATATCTTGGATTGTATTACAAACCGAGTACTTTTAATAAGGTATCCGATACGATTTTCTTGGGTTAATGATTTATGAACACCGTATAGAATGAAATAGAGAGTAGATACCGTAGTACAGTCATGTGTTTGTGAGGACTGAAAGTAATATATTATATGGTAAGGTAATGCCTGATTGACAACTACTATTTTAGTAGAAATGGTAGACTAATAGGAACTCTACACCTGCTCTAATCTGTCATTGCTATACTTAAAGCCTTATTTGTGTTGCTATCACTCTATTTTACAGCCTGTTGCACCTACAATTCATGTATTATTATACTATTAACTTACTTGTCATATATTTAATGGCCGCCATATTTACTGCTATACTTCTCCTATCCTTTCCCCCAAGCTCCCCGAATCACTGTTCCGCTTGCTTTGACTTGGTTTCACCCAAGCGAACTTCGTATCCGATTGACGTCCAGATGACGGCTTAGGCCTATAACAACAAAATAAATCCGATTCATATACATGTATCACTACCAACATGCAACTATATAGCCCATGACAGCCTATTTGAACATTTCTCCTTGATTCCCTAGGTTTTCATTTATGTACTGTAATAAATCAGCAACCTGTATCCGTATAATACTCACAGTATTGAAGATAAATCGTGGGAATTCATTACAAACGTCTGGTTGGCGGCCATTTTTAAAGGGAATTTGTTTTGTTGTTTTAAAATTTATATCTAACAAATGAATACGAGATCAGTTTTCGGTAATAGTCGTACCAGCTAACCTTAAATTATCGTTTTATTAAAATTATACTAATTTTTTAAGGGGGGGGGGATATACCTCACGGATGGAGAATGGACCATGTCCCCTCCCCCCACTACTCTATTGGCCTTGGTACTGGCTAGGGTTACGGATAAGCAAAATAAATATTTGACATTTTAAAAAGTCGGTATATATATAATACAGTATGAGACAATCACAGACACCACATGTACAGTACACTGCACACACGTACGTAGACTACTCCAGAGTACACACACACACACATACACCCTGACACACATTATTGTATACACTCACTCAATAAAAAAAATGTTTCGTTTATCATTGCATAGTAGATAGGCGTTATAAGCTCTCCCTCCCTCCCAAAAAAAACCTGTATATGTATAATATTATATTATCTGCATCACGTACTGATTATTAGTATTTGTATAAGTATATTCATGTAGAGTATTAACATTATATAATAATGAAGAGAAACACAAAAACTTATAGGTAACGCACCAGCTAAAGTATATTGGATTATTTTGAATTGGATTTGTTGAGCACAAGGTGAGGTGCATCTGTAAAGATTAGCAAAACCCACGCAAGATTAGAAAGCAGACGGAAATGAAATATTTCCACTCAGAAATGTTTAAACGCTGCAAAATATTACATTTTAAAATTAGATCATGCAAATGAAATCAATTAGAAGTCGCCAAGCATCCTATTCAGACGTGCCTTTTAGAATGTTAATCCCATAATGTCATTACACATTGGACAGTGACTCACCAGTCACCAACGAGTCGTGAAACCCTTATGGATGCAGTCTGTTCACTGTTGTTTGGCTTTGCCGTGACGTCAGCACCGC
This sequence comes from Petrolisthes manimaculis, assembly GCA_034508575.1. Taxonomy (NCBI): domain Eukaryota; kingdom Metazoa; phylum Arthropoda; class Malacostraca; order Decapoda; family Porcellanidae; genus Petrolisthes; species Petrolisthes manimaculis. Next base: position 127,212 of record JAWZYT010003006.1, on the reverse strand, counting down.
CTTCGTGACGTATCCAACGACTGACCTGTGACGTAATCGGTCATCTAGTGGTCTTCACATTTCATGACGTCATTGATTCTCCACCGACCAATTCACTTGTCACTATGGGGGGATGAATAAAAAGGGGACGAGTGGACTTGAGAAGGCTGTTCTAGGCCAGATAAATCGTAAATCACAAAAATAGACGGAGAGGAGGAGACAGCAAGCACGTAGGAAAAAGTAGTTTGTTTTACAGTTTGTAAAAGTGGGACAATACACAGGGTTTGGAAGATTACTAATCGAGGTTAACAGGAGCTTTGACACGTGTAAGGAAAGGGGAAGACGGAAGAGGAAAGAAAGCAAGAGAAGCCACACAACTCAACCCCCCAACCACACTACCAACTCAGCAATTCACTACTGTACTGTACTTCCTCAGAGTTCCTCTACTATCCAGTATGTTAATAATATTGAACCCTTGACATAACACTGTTAATATTTATATTCACCACTTCATTTAATTTACATCATGCAGTTCCTCACTGAAGAGTACCAAATACTTTCACACTTTTCTTAAATTCATTTCTGTAGAGATTAAAGCTGATCTGCTGAGGTCCTGAACTGCAAGGAAGCCTTCTGCTTGCTGAGTTTGGAAAATTATACACCATCAGCTGTGTAACTGGCAGGCAGGCATGTGTTTACTGTACTTCAGCTATCATCATATCATGGCATTTAGACAAGTTATGCTGGTTCCAGACATGTATGGTTCATTGTGATATGCAAAAAATCGAAGAAGCATCCTTACAATTCCCTGCTTAGATAAATGACACGAACAGAAGACACTTAAAAAACCAACTAGAGGCAACGCGAACTGAACTATTCTTTTCTTCATCCATTGAACCTCTCCATTAGGATACTCTTTTCATGGCTGTGTTGCCACTGCTGTTCACCATAGGTACACATCTGAGGACTAAAATGATAAATGTCAAGCATAAATATTCATATCTACTGTATATAGTTATAAATACTGTACGGATATTTATCAACAAAGAGCCTCATTACAGGATTTTCCATGGGTTATTTTAAAGCATTTGTATGGAGGAATCATTGGCTTTCATTTTGTCAACATTAATTTACAGGTTCCTTATAGCTCTAATATAATATGAAATAAAAACAGTTTTTACAAATACAGTATCCTCTATTTGGTAAACAAGATACAGCTACTTACTAAGAGTGTTGGGAGTTACAGTGAGTCCATTTTACAGTGATTGCTATTGGTTTGAATCTTCCGGAACGAGAATAATTATTTATTATGGGCAAAATGGAGGGCTACTGATTCTTCCTAACACTACCAACAATCAGATCTAATATTAGTAACATAGACTTTGTTTATTTCCTGGCATATTTAGGAGTAATTGGCATAATTCAATACAGGTATGTGAAAATTCTACTCCCTCTTTAACATAGGAAGTTATAAATGGAAACTTAAACAAATACTGTACAAGTTTTCTGGAGCTAGATTTTAAACATCTCCAGACAACCAAAAAAGACACAGTAATATAAACTATATCAAAAAGCAAAATATACAGTATTGTACATATAATAAAAAATGAACTGTAAAACACAAGGAAACAGAAGACAACATATGGATAAAAATAAATATCTATGCCAAATCTTAAAATAAAAAACAACAGGCTAAAACAGGTTATCCCATTGCCTCTCAGTTTGTAAAGAGACAGAGAAATAAAATAATATTTACATTACAATAAAACAGAAAGCAGAGGTGTGGGTTAGTTATATTACACACAGAACTGACAATATATAAACGCTCTTCATATACAGTATTCTTTTAAGGTTTATAAAACTAATATGAAAGACCGAAAGACAACACAGTGAAAAATAAACAAGGTAGGCAGACAGAAAAGCAGATAAGAAAATGTAGAAATAAGAAAGGAGATAAGAAGATACTGTACCAGACAATAAAGCAGACTAACAGAAAGAGGAGACTAGAATATTAAACCAGTCTAAAGTAAACTAACATTAACAGAGAAGAATGAAGATTCAGTGAAAGGTCTAGTATCTAGTAATTGTTATTATGCAAAGCTTTTCTACACTACCACTTTGAATATGAAGCTTTATTAAAATTAAGGTACTGTACCCACTGTACAGTATTGGCAAAAAAAGATGCTAACTGCCACCGACATTGAAGGGAAGATGTGTCACAACTGAATCTTTACCCCGTAATTCTGGTGGCCCTTAGATTTACCCTAGTGCACTACCATGGGTGCTACAACAACTAACAAGGAGGAAAGGGCCCGTATTTTGGCACTAAGGAAAGGAAAAGTGACAATTAAAGAAATATATAGGCGGACCGTCAAGTATACCACAACCATAATGTGTATCCTTCTTGCTGACTGGAGATATCCTATTTTGAAAAATTACCTAGGTCTATGCCTAGACATCTGCAAGAGGTTATTAAAGTGAAAGGAGAAATGACATAGTACTAATTGGTGGGTACCAGAACAATATATTTTATTTTTTTATATGAAATCTCCCATAATTTTATGTCACGATGTCGTAGGTAGCATATATGTCGGTGGCAGTTTGCATCTCTTTTTGCCGATACTGTATATTGGTAAAATAGATTGTTACTTACGGATGGAGAAATATTATTAAAAGTAGATACAGGAATATAGAATGGAATTTCAGATTTTGCCATTACATTTCCCAACACAGATTCAATTCATTAGTGTCACGCAGTTAGACAACCACAGAATAAGGTGGTAATCCTGCATAAGGCAAAGTTTTCTTCCCTTAGATTCTTAGAATCAAGTAGAGTGGTTACAAATACAGCCACCACAGTAAGTGATGGTGAAACATACGTAAAGTTAGCGAGAAAAGGGACATTTGGCACATTGCATATTGTTGCTTTGAGTACATTTTAGTCTTCATAAATTTACAGGAACATTAATTGTCTAGTAACATGTGTGGTTAGTATTTGTACACAATTCACAAAATATATAAGAAACTATTATGTGGGAGTCAAAGTACCGGTAGTTTTAAGATACAGCTAAAAAGCAACAACCAATCTCATTCAGGGAACATTGAATCAGAGGTCCAAAAAGTTCCGTTATGAGGTGAAAAACAGGAGACATATCACTAAAAACTATTGTACAAGATAAGTCAAGGATTACTTTAAAAGAAAATATCTGAAAGAACCTTTTGTAGCCTCAAAACATTAATAATGACAGTTTTTGGCACCATATTTAGGACCTTTCAGACCCGGGCCCCTCTCATTCAATTTGTCAACTGTCCTTCCCTTCTTCCAATTTCATTGTCTTCCTTATGGAAAGAAAATTGAAGATAGTTATAATAACTGGACTATATACCAAGAAAAGAATTCATTCCTATTCCCTTACATTCAAGTACTGTATATATTATTATCAGGGTGTACAAAATTCATGCTTCGGTAACTATAGCTACTGTCTATCCAAGGAGTACTGACACCCTTGTTTGATGCCAACAAACTTATGTAGTGCAGTACAACACAGTACTCTCTTCACTACATAGCATCTACTGCATCACCATTAATAAACACACAGGCTATGAGTAAACTACCTAGCTCCTTTCCACAGAAATAAGGGAGAGTTGCTATAACTGTCACAAGCAACAAGGGAGAGTTAAAGCACCATACAGGTACTGTGTTGGTATAATATTGTATTATGCAATATAGACCATCAGTGACAAACATTTCACACACAGTAGATGAAAATGCTGTTGATCTGGAGAAGCACTGGCAAATAGTTGTCATTACAGGTCCCCTTTATATAGTAGACTCTGAGTAAAGTATATTTATATCAAGGTACTGTATATTACATACTTCAATCTATACAGTACAATTATTCATCATCTTAACTCACTTTCTTCCTAGGCAAATGAGTTCTTATGTGCTTAGTCAGATTGCTCTTTAAAGTAAACCTCCTGCTACACTCCAAACACCCAAACTCTCGAACTCCCGTGTGAATGAGTATGTGCTTGGCAATCTCCCGTTTGGTTCTAAAGAGCTTCCCGCAATAGTCGCACTTGAACTTCTTCTCCCCAGAGTGCAAGATCATGTGCTGGGTGAGGTACCTGCCATGGGTGAAAAGCTTGCCACACTCCTCACACTTGAACATCTTGACGCCAGCGTGAATGAGAGCATGTTGGTTGAGACTGCTTCTGTTAGTGAAGAGCTTTCCACACTCCAAGCACGGAACTTTCTTCACTGGAGGTATTGTTTCTCCTGATGCGCTCTGTTGTCCCGCATGCACCACTGCATGCTTGGATAGGTAGCTCTTTTCAGAGAATGTCTTGCCACACTCCAGGCATTCAAACCTCTTGACGGGAGAATGGCAGAGCGTGTGTCGAGAGAGGCTGCTCTTACGGGCAAATTTCTTGCCGCACTCCAGACACTCAAATGGCTTGACCCCCGTGTGTACCGACATGTGGATGGCCAGCTCATTCTTGGAAATGTACAGTTTGTCACAATCATCACATTTGAATTTCTGCCCGCCCGTATGGAGTACCGTGTGCCGGCTCAGGCTGCTTCGGTAAGAAAATTCCTTCCCACATTCCAAGCACTTAAACTTTTCCCTTTGTCTGTGAACAAGCTCATGCTTAGCAAGGTTGCCCTTAACATTAAAGAGCTTGCCACACTCTGCACACTTGAAGTTTTTCTCCGTGTGAATAAGTTTGTGCTCCCTAAGGTACCGCTTGAGGGTGAACTGCTTACCACACACCAAACATTTAAACTTTTTCACCCCCAAGTGTAGGACGGCATGCTGGGCGAGAGTGTTGCTTCGAGTGAAATGTTTCCCACACTCTAGACACTCATAATCTTTCACCGTCTTGGCTGGCTTTGATGCTTTATTGACAGAAACTGGTTCCTCAAGCAGCAAACTTGGTGCTTCTTCTACTTCACTTCTGTCCTCCATGTGTCCAGTATGCTCCTGAAACATCCAATATAATTAGATGAAACAAGAACCCAACAAGTCCTTTCCTGAACTAACTCTCTTAATCTGGAAGGGTTATGCTTTATGTTATCTTTCATTACACTGGTTAGAAGTAAGCTAGGAAGAGATACGTAGAGAAATGACAAGGTTCCATACAAATGCTGTGAACATATAAGTATAATACTATAGTAACATTTCTCTGCCATGGCTAACCTTACACATGGTAGACTCTGCTATGACCCTCAGTCAAGCCACAAATCAATTGCTCGTGTGCCAACAGCCTTATAGTGGTGAGTTGATGTGCGAAAGTTGTGTGTGACCCTGTTGATCTTTTTTCAATTGTAACAGTGTTTTGGTAGTACAGTCACGAGCATAAGTTCCTTTACCCCCATGGCGAGAATGAGGTCGAAGTTATGGTTGGAGAAGGACCAGGCAATCGAACACTGGGAGTCAGTATCTCATGATGGCGTAAAATTTGTTATTCAAGTGAACACCTCTAGTGACATGAATCATCATTCGAACATTATGAACTGGTCCATTTTGGTTCGTCTAGTCCATATCCAACCACGACTTAGACCTAACTCTCGCCAGGGGGGTAAAGAAACTTATGCTTGTGACTGTACAGTAGTGGGAATTTGGAAAAATTCATGTCAAAACAAATTTATTGCAAATTATGAATCAGCGTATCTTGCTGTATATCGAATGGACATTATTTATTAATTTATATATACAGTATTTTTAAAACATTTCCGGAAGTTTTTAGAAAATTCTTTTTATTGCAGATTCAGAATTAGCACCCGGCATACGTAATAATGCTTCAATATTGACATCAAATACTGCCCTGCAATTTCAGGCACAAGAAGTAATGAGTACAGCAACAAGTTATCAAAAGGAAAGGCATGGCAGGAGATATGTGACATTTATAGTTTCAGAATTGGAAGAGACGGACTTTGTAGGGAATAATAAATCGGAGATGTTCTTCATTAGAGTCCATACTGATACTGAGGTGTCATGTACAGGTATTACAATATATATTTTAATTCTCCCACAATTTGAACAACATCAACAACTGGCAGCTAACTACTTTTGTACCAGTGTTGCCAGATCCAGTTAGGTCCCAGTAGTTTGCTCCGATCAGGTCCTGGTACTTTACCATGGTTAGTTCCTGGCAATTTGTCCATGTTAAGTCCCGGTAGTTTGCCCAGGTTAAGTCCCGGTAGTCTGCTGTGGTCTAGGTTCACACTTTAGAAGACCAATTGGGGAATTAAACCATGACTGTCAACCTGCAAAACAGAACTCCATCCATCCATTCACCAACTATCATACCACCAACACATCCCTTGGTTAAAAATTGCCTCAATGGGATTTACTTTTACCACACAATGATTACTGACTTATTTCAGCAAGTTATACTTCTGTACTATCAAGGACAAAACAATGCAGCATGGAGGACAAATAAAAACAAAACGTAGATTATGATAATGACATAATACAAATTAATACGGTATTTATTGAAAGAATTACAGTTTTGTAGCAGTGTTGCCAGATCTGGATAGGTCCCAATATTTTGCCCCGGTCATTTCCCGTACTTTACCATGGTATTTCCCGATAGTTTACCCAGGTTAGGTCCCGGTAGTCTGATGCGGTCTATGTTAGGTCAGGCTAATTTCAAAATGCCCCATTTAAATATGCCCTATCTTGGAAATGGGGCATTTGCGGAGGAAATGCCATAGAAGAAAATAGTTTTAGAATGGTCTAAATAAGTGGGTAATGAAGATAGAAAAACCGGTAAATTTATACAAGTTGCTACAACAGGATTTCACAAGAAAAAAATATATTTCCTAGAAGGATTTAGTGTGACTACCGGGACCTAACCAGGGCAGACTACCAGGACCTAACCTGGGCAGACTACTGGGACCTAACCTGGGCAGACTACCGGGACCTAAGCAGGAAAAAATATACAGTAGAAATTAGTTAGACCTCACCTGACCTGACCTGACCTAACCTAATCTGGACTGGGACACACTACCGGGACCTAACTTGGGCAGACTACCGGGACCCAACTATAAGAGGTAACTACTGTTATGCAGCATTTGCAGAAGAAATGGTATATAGAAAAGTTGTTTGTAATAGTGAAATATAAACACTGGTAATAATAAAATTTTCGAAATGGAGATGTGGCAACTTGTAAAAATATTCCCATATGAACGATGGGTACTATGCTAACGTTAAAGACTTGTAAGGTACACACGCAAAATATTTCTCTCGATAGACGCTTTTACATATCCACAGAGTCCAACATACCGTACACAAACGAGACAACGACGATGACCTAATACTGTTGGTCTGGGGATTGGACAGTCATTAATTAACCACCAGCAGGGTCAACTTTACCACAAACTGGTTAAATGTAACGTTAGAAGAAGCAGAAATCTCAGCACCTGTGACCTGTGATGCGATGAAAGTCGGGGAAATTTCACATTTACAATGGTTTTCCCCTTATGTTTCTTCTTCTTTAGTCTCTTCAATTAGTTTTCAATCTGATTTCTACGTTTTTCTCTTCTTTTCCTGCTGGGTTTGTTGTTGCTGTCGTCGTTGTTGTTGTTTGGGTCTTGAGGAAAATGTTTGTTGTTGTTGTTGGGGCGACGAGTAAATAACAACACTCACTATAACATGGTACTATTATATCTTATGTCTTTTTTGTCTAACAGCACATTTTGTTTGCTCTTAAATATGTTTATTATTGTCTCCCAAACAGCACACAACTCTGTTTATCTATATGTAAAGTTCACATGATAGACAATAATTTACCTGCAACTTCTAAGTTACAGTGCTTAATATTGTGTTCATCTATAATTTCATTAAATGAATTACATTTCTATTACATCTTCATATTATCGTCCTGCCTTCATTACCTTTTGGTAAATATTGAAAGAATTACCGTTATTGTGTACGGTGGTTTTTCTACCTTTTTTACCCACTTTTTTAGACAATTCTAAGACTAATTTCTTCTATGGCATTTCCTCTGCAAATGCCCTTTTTCCAAAATATTCAAATGGGGCATTTTGAAATTAGCCTGACCTTACCTAACCTAACCTAGACCGTATCAGACTACTGTACCAGGACCTACCCTGGGCAAACTACCGGGAAATAACCGTGGTAAAGTACAGGAAATGGTAATTTTTTCAATAAATACCTAAATTTCTTACTGATGCTGTATTCTGTTATAGGTATTACATTCATAACCTGGCCTTTCTTCACCAATCCAGCTGAACCAAATTAACATTCTTCCCTACTTAGTGTGCCATTTCCTCCTTGCACATTTGATTACTATATTCACCATCCTATCCCAGACTCCCCCATGCTCTACCTACTTAATCCTAATAAGTCTGATACAGATATGTTAGCCAAGCACAAGTTTAGCCATTCAAAAAATATTCCTTTGAAATCTCTGGTCTCAGGTCACATCCTAGATTTTTAAAAACTGGCCCTGGTGTCAATTCATTAAACATATTTACCATTCAGTGACTCTATACCTTTGTTATGTATGGTTGGCCACTTAAATTCTTACACAGGCTATATGGAAAGAGGGGTCAATATTCTGGAAGTACTGCAATGAATGGTCTATACAAAGTGACTTGGTGATTGCATAACAACAAATCTAAGTACATGTATAATGCTGTGTTGCAGTTACATAGTGTTACATTTTCTATATGTTATAAATCCTCTAAAACAACACTATGTATTAATATTGTGGCCAATTATACATCTTTAATTATACAGATTTTATGGTGTTTTCAATTGTTTATTTCTCACAATCAGGAAAGTCAAATTAAAGATCTCAACCATTTGCACACTTGCCTGAGCAGTTAATTAACTATTAATTCTAACTATTATAACTATTTTGACATTACAAACACATCTCCATTCACCAGAATCACTTAACACAAAACATACAATTTCAAGGCTTTCCTTTATTTAAATAGAGAACAAAGTTGTTTAACAACTGTATAATATGTACAGTCACGGACAATCTTTCAGTTTCACCTGCCGATAAATAACCCAAATATTCTACTGGAATAAGATACTGATACATTTAAAATGCAACAGTATGCATGCTCCCTCTCAGATAAAGGCTGTATGATCATCTGTGTTGTTGCTATGTGTTACTAAATATTATGAAGTCTATAAAGGGAGGAAAAATAAGACTGCTAGGCCAGAAAAACTGTCTACCACAGGGGAGACAGAGAGGAGAAACAGTAAGCACAAATAAAAAAGACAAAATGATGGACAGTTGGAGAGTAATGGGACTGATTCAGTATGGAACATCGAGACAAAACTTACTTGCACAACTATATGGTAATATCTCACCACTAGCAAAAGTTACACACCTCAGAGGGATTGAGAACAGAAAAAGTCACTGAAAAAGATTTTGAGAAAACCTATAAAAAAGTTACTCATAGCAAATGCTTTTTTGTGGCACACTTTGAAGGTATTGCCCTAAATAGCCCTATTTCATAGGTTTCTTTATAAAGACTGTCACCTTCCAGCTGTTTACAGTTCCATATTGTAGAATAGTTTCGTCATTCAAGCCTCAGATTTTGACAAGTTTATAATTGCACACCTAAAAGCTGATCTTTCAAGCATCATTGTTCACCGTCTTATCTAAATTATAGAAAAGTGTATAATGTGGGACTGTATTATGCCAAACAAGGGAGTAACAAAACTGAATGAATTTATGGTAACTTAGCAAAAAGGAGAAGAATGAAAGAAACAGTAGAAAAGGAGGGACAGACAAAGAACTGAAAGTGAGTGGATAAGGTTCTAAGGGGTGCCAAAACCCAACAGAACCAAATGACATTATTACAGTGGGTTTTTTTAAACCTGTCTAGCAACATGTACTGGATTACTTCCAACGTACATCAGCCCCTATATACTGTACAGTACATTATATTGGGTAGATATTAATGTTCATACTCAGTGTGGTAGATAATAACTTAGTTGTGTAAACATTTTTAGTTATTTGTCTAGCTTTTATTACATTTACCAAACTACAATGCTAAGAAATGAGAAAAGGAAGTGTATTTCTGCCAAAGTAAAAAAATATTAATGCACTATAGAATTTTCTTTTTATTATTAGGATTTATGGCACCACCCACTTCCCTCATCCTCTCCCATCATGGTTCAAACCCTCCTAAGTGATAGATAAGATCTTACAGTAGCTTACAGATGACTCACAGTTGTTGAGAGAGTAATTGGTCAAATTGAAGAGTCAAGCATATTCCAAGAATATCATTCCTGTGTTTCCTCTTTGCAGTATGTGTGTTCGTATGAGACGTTATTTGCTTTTTCACATTCCTCACACTCATACTTATATTCCTTCAGTCCAGTGTGAACCAGAATGTATGTTGACAGAGACTGCTCCTGGATGAACTGTTTGCCACATTCACCACACTCATAGTGTTTGGGTACCGGGTGAATCAGAGTGTGTTTCATAAATGTTTCCGTTTTCATGAACCTTTTCCCACACACTTCACAGGCGTACCTATTAGCTTTGCTGTGCGTTATCATGTGTTGCTTGAGATGACTTTTCTGAGTGAACCGTCTACCACATAATTCACACTCAATGTTCTTCACCCCAGCATGTATGAGCCAGTGCTGCTTTAGATGACTGTTCTGTGCAAACTTTTTCCCACACTCGTCACACTCATAATTTTTCTCACCAGAATGTGTTAGCCAATGCTGTTTGAGGTGGCTTTTCTGACTGAACCTCCTTCCACATTGGTCGCACTCAAAGTTTTTCACACCTGAGTGTAATAAATAATGTTGTTTGAGGTGACTCTTCTGAGTGTATCGTCTTCCACATTCACTGCACTCAAAGGCCTTTATCCCTGTATGTGTCAGCCAGTGCTGTTTGAGATGGCTCTTTTGGGTGAATGTCTTTCCACACTCTTCACACGAGTACCTCCTTGCCCCGGCAACCTGCAGTTTGTGTGCTATAAGGTGACTTCTCTGGGTGAAGTGTTTGCCACAATGGTTACACCCAAACTTCCTCACCTTTTCTCCTGTATTCTCCTCCATAGTGCCAACTCTAGGCTGCCTGCTGATACAAATATGCATTACATATAATATATAAATAAATCTTCTGACCTTATCTTTGGTACTCATGCTCATTATGACAAGCCCTGCTTACTAACACAAAATTTATTTCAGCACAGAATTGTGTTATTTGAGAGAAAGGCAGTACAGTACTTCATGATACTCCATGTAGGTCCCTGGCTTTTTATTTAATTTTTGTAAATATTGTACTGTACAGGAATAATAATGATTGCATAAAAACATCAGCAACAACGAACCTTACTAATGTTTCAGACATACTGTACTGTAGAGCCAAGTCAGCTTCCTGCCTCCTGGCACTGGTATTTCTGATCTTGACTAGGCCTACTTTTCTCCTCCTTATACGTTATTTGTAGGTCTCAGGAGGCTGAAATGAGTTAATTACATATACAATAAGAAAAGCATGGTTCATTGTGTTAGGAAGATGCATTATCCTCAACCCAACCCAAAAACACCAATCTTCCAGGCTTTTCTGTACAACTGTGTGTTAGTAATTAAGTAAATAAATACTACATAAATTGTTCATTACTAACAGTATAACTACCACAATATTAATAGGGTATACTTGTCTATAGCTCATATTAGGAATACAGTGTAGGTACACTGTAGGTATTACCGGTATTGCAGTACGGTATGGTAATAGTTAAGCTGAGCCACAGAAATAGAAAACAAAATTGATTCCAAGTTATTTTGGATAATCCATTATTTCCTGTTTTTACCATATATATTGAAATATTTTGGGCAACAGTGTATTTTGCCCATGTTAAATTGCCCCCCCCCCCTGGTTTACCCAGGTTAGGTCCAGGTAGTTTGCACCAGTTGGGTCTCAATAGTCTGTCTTGGTCCTGATTACGTTAGCTTACTGGTTAGGTCAGGTCAGGTCAAGATCTCACAGAACAAATAAATATTAACTATTTAATGCATACAGGCCATATTACTCGTGGGTCAGTTCACTGACGTCGGTTATACAGTGGACTCTCCAATAACGCGGTTTTGAGTAACGCGGTTTTGATTCAACGCGGTATAATATATAGGGGGGATATGATTAAATAACATTATTTGTTCGATTTAACGCGGCCACGCTCACCCGCTTACCCACACTACTTTTGGCGGGAAGCAGGGTGAGCTGCTCAGGCCCGCTCTCTGACCAAACAGACACGACTTGATCAATTCTTTAAAAGGAAGACAGATGTGGTGTCAGAGGAAGGTAACACGAGTGTGGAAGGAGAGCGAGGAGGTGTGGAGGGAGAGTGGGGTGTGGAGGGAGAGCGGAGTGAGGAAGGAGAGCGGGATGTGGAGGAAACACAGAGTGAGGAGGGAGAGCGGGGTAGGGAGGGAGAGCGGGGTAGGGAGGGAGAGCGGAGTGAGGAAGGAGAGCGGGATGTGGAGGAAACACAGAGTGAGGAGGGAGAGCGGGGTGGGGAGGGAGAGCGGGGTGGGGAGGGAGAGAGGGGTGGGGAGGGAGAGCGGGGTGGGGAGGGAGAGAGGGGTGGGGAGGGAGAGCGGGGTGGGGAGGGAGAGAGGGGTGGGGAGGGAGAGCGGGGTGAGTAGGCAGACTGGAGTGACGAGTGTTAAATGTGAAGGAAAGTGTACCGTTACTTTACAAATATAAATAAAACGAGAATGTGGGTTTTTGTTGTTTGAGTCACCAACTACATACTTTAGTTTGACTCTACTATTCATACATTAGAGTAACAAAATCCCCAAAAGGTAGACTTTTGCATTGTCCAGGAACGCAACCCCCACTATTACCATTGTTTCCTATGCGGAAATTAAGTTTAAATAACGCGTTTTTTAATAAAGCGACGTCTCCAGGAACGTAACTACCGCGTTATTGGAGAGTCCACTGTACTCCGTGGACACGTTAAAAGTCTAAAAAAACAGCACTGAAGAATAAGTTTGGTGAAAGACAGACACTCGGTACAAAGGGAAGCCATTGTAATTATTCACTGTTGAAATTGAGGCACACCAATATGGCCACTGTACAGACCGTGGATTAAGGAAAATCAAATCAATTAAGGGTAGTTGTATTACAAAAGCTATGCATTGGCGATAGAAATAACATGAGGAAAGACATACATGTATTAAGAAATGTATTTGGCTGAAAAGAATTGATGGTATTGATTATGGATAAGCACCTGAATAATATTTAGATGTATTATCCACAAATAATGGTAAATATTGAAAGAATTACCGTTATTGCATTTTTTTTTTTTTTATCTTCATTAACCACTTATTTAGACCATTCTAAAATATTTTTTCTATGGCATTTCCTCCACAAATGCCCCATTTCCAAGATAGGACATATTCAAATGGGGCATTTTGAAATTAGCCTGACTTAACCTAGAGCGCATCAGACTACCGGGAAATAACCATGGTGTAAATACAGGAAATTACTTGGGCAAAATACTGGGACCTAGCCAGATCTGGCAACACTGCTACAAAACGGTAATTCTTTCAATAAATACCCAAAACATTTCGTGTTGATATCTCGAAGGACCTAAGTTAGGAGTAATAAGGTTCGGACGGACATAGTCACTTAATGAAATTATATATAGATTTCATAGAATCTCGTCAATAACAAAAGAATGAACAAATTTACTCTTAACTTTATGTTAAATGAGCAAAATGCCTGCAGTATTTACTTAGTATATTGATATCTCTTTTTAATATTTTTGTTTACCTTCTTGAAGTTCTGTATTACTCCAAGGTATACTTCCTTCAGCTCATGATTCAGGAATCTTGTCACAAACAAAGTAGAAAAAAGGAAGCAAAATACTCATTCCGACCAAAGAATACGCTGTGTTTACATGATGATGATGGGAATAGTAAATATTTCCAACGGCGTTTCAACATTTTCTTTTATTTATTATAGTCTTATATCTGATTTTTTTTTTTTTACTAAATTTTATAAACAACTCTGGTTCCAATAATCATAAACTTTATAATAGAGCTGATTGTCGTAGATTTCTTTTAATGACTATTTTTATATAGGCATCTAAATAAAATGTTGTAGAGGAAAACCTACCCGTCTGGCGTGAACGTTGACAAATTAAAGTGAAGAATACCGACAATGGCCAAAACTTTGGAAATATACCTTTGTGGGTATTCTTCACCTTTAAAAAAATGTACTGATACAGTCCGTCCATAATAAACAAAATCATTTTATTCCTGAACTGGAGGTCAGCTGAAGCACTTTCTTTCAGCAAGAAAATAATATTTAGGTGGAGTGATGATCTGAGAGAAACAATATTATAGTTGTTTATAGTTTAATTATAATCAATTTATGATCATTTATCGGAACCACTACAACAATACTCTGCCTCATCCATAAATGGGTTACAGATATGGTTGAGTACCATCTGGACGGCTACAGAAATTGCCTCCAGTCCTATGTGCATTCTCTCAAAACATTGCCACGTAACAGAAGGCTCAAAGTTGGAATACTCGGGCAGGTAGGATATGTTGACACCATGCATGTAAATGTTGATGCAATCAGTAATGGAGGCGTAAGCGACAGGAAGGAACGAGTCCCAGATAATGACGCCAGGGGGAAGGAAGGAGAGTTGGGCGTTGAGCAGCCACTCCAACATCATGCTGGTCTGTTGGGTGTAGTGACTAAAGCGACCTGAGAGAGAGAGAGATCAGTTATACGGTTGTTTATATATTGATGCAAAAAAGACAGCCATTTTGGGGGGGAGAGGCATATTGTATCACATCAATCATCATATCACAACCCAATTGCCCTTCTTATTAGTAGGGGTTACGTAAGGGCCTTGGGAGTTCTAGGGCCAGGGACACATCACAAACTAACTGAAATCATGGAAGATGTGGTCTTTGAAGGGGTCAGGGAGTGCCCAGACGACTGTGGTGCGCTGAGCCAGACGGGACAGCACCGAGTCCAGTGTCTTCATCGCCACCACTCCTGACAAGTCAATCTGTTGCAGTACCGTCACCTTGATATCATGAAGCTGCCACGCCCCAGTGTCTGCAGAGGTCAGGCATGCACGTCCTATAGTTATTTAGTTAACAACATGATAACTATTATTTTACTCTAATTATATATATGAATGGATATAACAGGAAGATTGAAGACTATGCAAGGCCTAAAAGACCTTAATAATACCACAAGAGAAAAGGAGACAGACAGTTTGTTAAGTTTCCAACTGTCCCTCCTTTTCATCGTGCTTGCTCCCTTCTCCATCACCGGGGTCTTCCAGATTTAGGCTTGGGTAGTCTTCTTTCATCCTCAATATACACACACACACACACACACACACGTACCCAGCAATAGAAGATCCGGAAGTTTATCAGTCTCAGCGTTGGCTACGTCCTCCAAGAACTTGAGACCACCCATCTTGAATTCGGACTGAAAACCTGAAAATAAAACTTTTTATGTGTAAGGCAAACGCAAAAGCAAAATTGCCTACCTGCTGATGAGATGCCTGGGAGGGGGAAAATGAAGAAAAAATAATAACTCACCAGCCTCTATTTAAATGGTGTCGATCCACAAACCTTTTCAAGATAGCATGGTCGTAATTTAGTTGTAGATGTAAATGGTATATAGATTTATCTTTCTCATACTAGTATTAATATATGCCAGGAACAGTCTATAATATCCTACTTCAGTATATGAGTATAGAGGGATATGCTCGTTTTAAACCATAACTTGGGGGAGTCAAGCTGCAGGGGATGAGTGTCTAGGCTATAGGTGACTAAATCTGTTATGTAGTATATAGTTTGGATGAGTCTACTGAGTAGGAGATCGATAATATGCTTTTTAGCATGTAGTTTTAAGAAGTCAAGTGAATAGGCCTCCATTATTTTCACTCCCAACAGAAGCTATAGATCATGCATGACCCATGTATCGTAGCTAGAGCATCTCAATCAAACCTTCAGGGTCGATGGTAGGGGAGTGTAGGAAGGGGGCCCAGCGGAACTCTAACACCAAACCCACAGAACATTCCACCACAAAGTTCCGCTTGTACTTCTTCCACTCGGACTGTCCCTTATCTCCCAGGAAGTCACTCACGGTTATCACTCTGCCCTGTGATGGTGAGAATATAATCTTGATACACACACACACACACATACTCTCTCTCTCTCTCTCTCTCTCTCTCTCATACAAACACTCACATGTTGCACTCAAACACATACCGTCACCCCCACACTAGATACCCTATAGAAAGACTTTCTATACGGTCTCTACCCCACACTGGCCTATTTACCCCCTTCCCCTCAACACACACAAATTAGCAATGACGATGATAATGGGCAATTTTGGAAGTAACAATTATTATAAAGATAAAAATGTACGTGTCATATTAATCATATCGAAACAAAACCTAATCTAGTGGTGACCATGGTAAAAATAATAACTTTTAATCTATTATACCTCGCTGGTGGTGACGGTGGGATTGAGCGGCCTAAGGAGATCGAGTAACATCTCAACGTGCATCCTGATGCGTGAGTCTCCTATGTAGGTGATACGGGTAATGTTACGAGGTCTTCGGGCCATACACTTCTCTACTTCCCGTGCTCCAAACATCCTCAGACGGCATGACAGGTGGGCTAACCTACCCTCAACCAGCTGCTCCAGCCGCCACCCCTGCAGAAAATAAACACAGGAAGGAATCGATGTAGGCCTACCCTATTGTTAAATGGAAGGAAATGAAGGTGTCACTATTACACTAAGCTACGGGTACGAAAGGGCGCAAAAACCCTATAATATGAATAAAGTATTGAGATATCTTGGTACAGTGACAGAAAGACTATTAATAAAATTATAATCGTTAGTGGAATTGATTGATATATATTACCCACCTGAACTATGGAAACGTTGGTTCCTGCCACACCACTTGCAGCTGAGGATCCATTGAGAATACGGACCATATGAGGGGAACTGTAGCCTATCACATCGTAGTAGACATTCAACATATATTCTTTCAGCTCCTTTGTGTCCCTGATGAAATTCACCGCCATAACCATAAACTCGGTCATGTTGGTGGAGGTCTTGCCAATTTCGAACAAGTCCCTACATACACCTCGTCCAATAGTGTGACTGAAGTACTGTTGATTATCCTTGGCATATTCCTTGCTGTTGATGCTGCTTGAGATTGGTCTAGGTTGAGGACTGGAAACTTGCCACATTGTGTAATTTAGGTATATAAAAACTACGAATAATAATATTAAGCAGATAGATGTTGTCTTTGATATCAACGCACTTCTCTCCTGTTGTAAGGTTGATGTAAAATTATTCATATTTATTCAGAAATGTACTTGCCAAACCCTCGGAGTAATTAATAATCAGCTTTGAGCCCAATACCAAGGATTTATGACTAGTATGACCATTACAGCTAGGACTGATCTGATGTGATTATTTTGCCATATACACTTCAGCACTATTGAAAATACATTTCAAAACCCCAAACCGTTGGAGCAAACAATACTTTCTGTTAATAATGCAAAAACAAGTACCAGGCCATAAGAATTCTAGGGAATTAATGTGTACACATCACAACTTAAAAACCGCCCCGAGGCCTACAGTGCACTGCAGTGACGTTAACTGCACAAGGAGGACTGCCACCTACAGGGAAGGAAAACGTTATTCATATTATCCAAACACGAGTTGTAAAGGTGTAGGGAAGTGAAGTTGTGGGACGTGGTGTGAGAGGCAGACCTCCGGTATTAATTTTTAGATGGCAGAAGTTGCAGAACAGAGTGGAAAAGTATGTAAAGGAGAGAAATGTGAGGAATAGAGTAGGGCTTGACCAAGTAAGGAGGGAGTGTTGGAACAAGGAAAACTGGAAACACTTCTGCCGTGGCCACCCCCTTCGAGGGAACGAGGCGTTAGAGCTATAGATAGATAGATAGACAAATAGACGAGTTTCCTGTTCACTATTGTGGTTTGCTTTTTCCTCCTTGTTCATTAACATAATTTGTATGTTGCTGTTACCTTTGTTTAGTAATAGAAAGAATGGGAAAGGAAGCAGACTGTTTAGCCAGGAAAACATGTAAGAGGAGAAAGAGAGGAGGGTCAGCCAGCCTGAACGAAAAAGAAACAAATAAAGAACAAGGAAAGAGAGGCAAGGGGTTGATTTTGAGGATGGAAAGCAACCCTTTTAGCCTGGAAGATCCTGTAGAACGAGGAAGGTGATACAGAGGTGGGACAGCATGTATGCAGGAGAGAAACACAAAAATGGAGGATGTATTATCAAATAAAAACACGTCTTACCTCATAACTATTATTACAGCAGTACTTGTTCCTCAATCCCGTGCATGCCCTTTACTTTCCACAATGATTCCTGTACAGTAATCCACAGCTGCTTTCTCCATCTTTTCATCACTTCTTTGGTTTGCCTTTCCTCCTTACTCCATAGCATGTGACATCCATTTCTGATCATTCAACCTGTTTGATATTAGATGAACTTAATACTATCATGGAGATAATGAAAGTGGTATTCTTAAAACATTTTATTAATAATTATAAAAATTATAGGCTTATTGAGTATGATCTGAAATATGTATAACATTTTCATAATTCATATACATATACAATTTGTTGAAGGAGTTAAATAGTGAATTGAACCCTACAAAATTTATTGGTTAATAGAATTAAAAATATATATATCTGATGTGTAAACTGATATGTGAAACAAATTGAAAACTTCTGCTGCCTAAAGCCTATCATAATAATTGTTAGGCTGATGAATGAAACTTCACACATCAATTCTACTAGTTTGTTTAATAACGAGTTCTGTATTGTAGAGCCGTGGTCTAAGTTCCGTTCCATCTGCTGCCTCATGATGAAGGAAAATATAAATGACAATCATCGAACAAACACATTCACCAAACAAAATTATAATATCTAGCAGGCAACTTTCCTGGTGCTTCAGTTTACGGTACTGTTACATAATTATGTGGTTCACAACTCAGCAGATAAGATGACAGCACTTATGGTGGTGGATATATGAGTCAGGTTGTGAATATTCCTCAGTATGAATCTATTCTCAGCACATTAGTTGAGGATTTAAGGGGAGACTACTATTGTTGGTGAATTGGAGGGATATTGAATCCTTCAAATTAGGCCAGCAAAGTGAACCCCAGTGATACTAATAGGGGATCTGTTTTGTGGCAGTTTGGAAGAATTATTAGTCCTCCAATTCATCCAGAGTTTCCCCTCAAGCAATTCTAGTGTTGAGGTGAGGGATGAGAACTCAACTCATTAACAAAAGGACCTGCTCAACAATAAAATTAACAATATGGATGATGTACAAGTTACAATGCTGCAACTGGGATGGGCCATACCCTGTCTTTACCCAAATACAATAGAGAGGAACTACAGTAGTGTAACTAAATTTCAGACTTAAAATTAAAATACCAGTATACAGTACAGCAGGAGTTGCCACACACACACAAGGACTACACTTGAAGTAGACCTAATGCAACCCAGGATATGAAGTGTTTAAGGGCACATAAATTATATGTACTGTAGCTAATTATCTATGTCTCCAAAATAATACTAATTTATCTTCTAAGCTGCAAACTGAAGTACACTCGCCTTCAAGACCCACTTTGTGATGTTAAATCTTCCATTCTCATTGTGTTTACATATTTCACGAACTTCAGACTCATTAATTCAGGACATCATTACTGTCAAATAGGAGAAATAACACCTCTAATACCAAGATTTAAAACTTTTGGTATTCAGAATTGAACTGAAGGGAAGACTTGCAAGACAGAGGAGGATAAAGTTGCTTGGAGGTGATTGTCTGGTCAATCTATTTATCTATAGCTCTGACACCTTGTTCCCTCCGGGAACTCACCCCAAGGGGTGGCCACAGCAGAAGTGTTTCTAGTTTTCCCTGTTCTAACATTCCCTCCTTTCTTGGTCAAATCCTGCTCTGCCCCTCACATTTTTCTCCCTTACATACAAAAGAGTTTAATAGATTATGTAGCTGTGGATGAAAGATTATGGAAGGATGTGATGGATGCTAAAGTAGTGAGAGAAATGGTTCAATGCTGTGACCATTTTGCAGTTTTGGTAAGGATTATGGTCAGGCTTAAGAGAGTACAGTAGGAGGGATGAAAAAGGGAACAAGAGGGTGGTGGCAAGTGGAAAATTGAATGACATTGAGAAGAGAGAGGAATATAAGAGGAGAGTGTGTGAGGTGCTGGAGGATGCAAGGATTGGTATAGGGGAGGGAGTGGGAGTGAATGTGTATGAAATGTGTAAGACACTAGTGATGAGGACAGCAGCAGAGGATACAAAACACAGAAGAGGGGCAAGAAAGGGAGTGCTGAAGTGAAAGATGCTGTAGAGAAGAAAAGGAAAGCTTATAAGAGAACACTGCAGAGGAATGTGTCAGAGGAGGTGAAAGAGAGTGAGAGTAATAGGAGAGTAAATTAGGAGTTTGGTAGGAAACTAAGTGAGAAGTTTAAAGGAAATAAGAAATTATTCTGGAAGGAGGTTAAAAGAGAAGGTGGAAATGGAAAGTCTGGCAGCATGAGAATGAAGAGAGAGGATTGAGTCACTGTGCGTGGAATTGAGGAAGTGATCGTTTGCTGAATGAGGGGACGGGTGGGGAGGCGGTGGTGACATGCATGGGGATGGAAGCAGGTGACAGACAACAGGGTGTACAGGGAGAATTAGGAAGGGAAGAGGTTAGGAAAGCAAAAGGAATGTTAAAGATGGGAAAGGCCCCGCGGGTGGATGGGATAACTGCTGAAATGTTAAAGTGTGGAAGGGAGGTAGTGGTGGAGTGGATGTTTCTTATATACACATTGGCTTGGAGGCTGGGAGAGGTGCAAAAGGATTAGAGGAGAGCCATAATTATGCCTTTGTATTAGGGAAAGGTGAGTAAGGATGAGTGTGGTAGCTATAGGGAGAATTGTCCAGTATGTAAGAAAATAAAAAGCATTTGCATGTAAGGTGTCTGTCCAGTGGTACAAAGGTTGTGTGACTAAACACCCATCCCATAGGAAACCTCAGTCTTTTCATCCGTAGTTTCACATTATTTTGAGCAAACTTGTGCGCAGATATCCACCCTACATGGCATAGCCCTCATTGTTTACTGCACATTCAACTGAAATTTTACTCTTGTACAACAAAACCATGATTTAAGATAATTTGACTTCATACTCTTTAACAGACACTGCCAATTTGGGAGAATGGTACGGTCAAGGGTACGGTTAATGGTATGTGCTACCCACCCATCTTTGAAACACAAGAGTAAACGTACACTCCTTTTTAAAAATATACAATTTATAACATTATAATTAACTATAGGTCAGAAAGAGATACAAAACTTATGTGCACAATTATACCAACCACTTCAACCCCTTCTATGTCAATCAATTACACAATAATACAAAACTAGTACCAAGCCTAAGATGGTACAAAAAATGGACAAATAAAATAATACAAATCAATTTGATTTTGTACTCTCATTAATTTAGCATTACCCTGTACTGTACCATACATATGAAGATCAAGCTTGTTTGTAAGTCTAATTATCTCATGTTGTTCTCTAAAGCTCATTGCTTACATGTTTGTGGGATATATGCACAATACAGTACAATAGTTTGCACTCTGGCAACTTAAATGTATAGGGCCAGTCACTTTTTAAAATTTTGATAATTTTCTGGTGTACCAATACACTTGGACTGTGCTGTATATCATGAGAAAAATTTGAGTCCCTCCTGCTCAGCGATGATTCAATTCAACAACACAAAGACTAATAACAAGCCATACAGGGAGAAGACCAGACTACACAGAAAAGCTAAATATGGGTAAAAAAATGAGTATAGGACAAGAATGGCATTAGTTGTGTGAGGGAGAATGTAGGATATTCACTGAGAAGGTCAGTCTGTCAATTAAGGAAGGGGGTGCTGTATACAATAATCATAACAGTACTGTATAACCAATCCAAGTAGAGACACACACAGTGAAAAACTCCACTCATAATTAAATGAAAAATTGTGTTTTCTTGACCAAAGTTTAGTATGTTGGTTATGGCACTTATGGTTGTAAATTAATTCAATATAATCACTAGTTAGTACCAGGCCACAAAGGGTACCTGGTACCAAGACGGTACAATGAAATGCAATAACAAAAGGAAATGGCACGTGGAATGCAATGAGGGCACTATTGTATAAAGATGTGAGTACATATATACATAATGAGTGTGGTCAACTAGGTCACTAGGTCACCAGGGGCAAATGAGAAGAGAATGTGGTTGTAAAGTGAATCTGGCAGCAACAGAAGGGAATAGGAAATGCTGCTTCAAACAAACAAAGCTCTTACAGACAACTCATTGATATAGATGTCAACAATTAACTCAAAAGGCATTGTATTGTTTGCAAAGAGAGAAATTTTCATCACAGGCCCCCAAACCAGGCTAGTAACATTGATGAAATTCTCAATATACTGTACAGTTAATATTCATTTTGATGGCTATGTACAAAGTTATACACAGGGTATCAAAGTTCTATACATTAGATATGGTATAAAAACTACTATTATTTTCCTCACTCTTACAATGCATATGGACACACAGCCACACATTCAACAGCAGTTATTATGAAACCACACACACAAACATATTAATTTTCATCATCATCATCTCAGAAACACATCTGAAGAGGTTTACTGATATGGTGACAAAGATGGCATTACCAAGCATATTACAGCAGCATGTATAAAAACAATGCATCTATTTACCATTACAAAAAATTTATACCTATGAAATAATAAACTAATGTACTGCACTTTTAGCTTACCATCCACTTTTTCATCTGTATTATAAATTTGCCTCATTCTATCAATTACAACGATATTCAGGTCTCTCTTTTTTCTATATTTCACAATATTATACAAGGTGCCTATGCCAAAAAATGTGCATAAATTTAGCCAAATTATAAGTATGTTACATGACAAAATATTATAAGAGAAAAATATTGTTTGGTGAGGTGTTGAATCTGCAACAGTTAATACTTTCCAAATGCTTAAAGGTACAGGCCAGAACAGTTGTACTACCATCAGTATGTCAACAGCTCAGATGCCTATCCCCTCATCAAAACTCCCTTGAGCCAGGCTGATAAAACTACCCTTCCACTTAAAATGAGCAAGAATTCTTCTCAGCTGTCAAACAGAACCCAAACATTGTAGTCTCTTTTTCTAGCGGCTGATCCAAATGTCTACAACCGACACTGTAAAGGCTAACCATAATCTTGGGTGTAGTGAGCTGCACTTAACAGGATACTCATCTGATGGTTAATAGGAGGGCTAATGATTCCATCAAACTATGCCAAAAACCAGATACCCTATTAGTAACATAGAGGACATCTGTTTCCTGGCAGTGTTTGGAGGAATATGTAGTTCTTCAATTTTCCATCTATTTTCTCAAAGCCAATCAAATCCAGGATGTTGGCAGTGGAATTTTATGACCAGTTACAGAAAGATACTGACTCTTTGAGGTGCAACACTGGTCCTGGCATGACAAAGGATAAGTACACAAAGGGAGACACAATGTGTGAAAAACATTGCCTGTGAATTGAAAGCAACAGTGCAGATTCCTCCAAACTGTACCAAGAATTAGTCTAGGTTTTCTTAAATAGTCTGTTGTGTGGTACAGGTGGAAGGAAACAGTGACATCCAATTAACTGACAATATCTTTCTTACTGAAATAAGATGTGAACTATAAAAAGGTTCTGCTGATGATACATAATCATAATTAAAATTATATAAACATAATGGTTAACAAATATACCAGGGGCATACTTTGGCAAGTAAATACTATGGCACAAAATGAAGAGACATAATACATAAACATATACAATAGTACAACATTTGGCATGTTATTGTGCTTGTATAAAATATTATATTTTGTCCTTGATAAACACAAAACAGCAACTTGACTTGAATGCAGTAACTGATCCTCCCTATATCCTATTATTACTACACAAACCAAAGCTGATATGAATATACCTGTACTATCCCAACGAGCTGTTTAAGAAACATCATTGTCAGAGCTAAAATTAGAATCTCACTGAAGCTGTAATGAAAATGAATTTCCCTCAGATCATACATTAAGGGGAAGGTCTCTTCTCGGCAAACTGGAGTGCTACTAATTCCTCCAAACTATGCTACAAAACAGATCTCCTACTTGTACAGTATACTGAGGTGGTTTGTCTCCTTAAGGGACCCTGTGATGTAGCCAGAATAATGGAGATAAAAGAGTCCTTCATATATTGCCATGAGACACCACCTATTTAGAAGGAGCTTGTTTCGTGGCATTGTCAGGAGGAATCAGAAGCCTCCAACTTTCATATACGTACACAGGGCCCTTAAATAAGTTGGAGGAAGCATTTCCCCTCCAATTGGGACTAAAAAAGAGGACCACCTCAACAAAGAGACGTTCAAAGTTTCAAATCCCAGCCAGATGATCGTACTGCAAGTCAATGTTAAGTTAATTCAGACAAATGATATGCTTTATCCAGAAATTAAAAAACAATATATCTTTTTCAATACCAAACATTAACATATTTTGGCATGTTTTGTAACAATTGTATGCTTGTACGTACACAATAGAATTATAGGCAAAAACTTATAACATTGATAGATATTCCTAAAATAATACATATTACAGGGGGTTTCACTTATTGGATTTGCAGACTATTTCAAGAAGTAGTAAGAAAAAAAAAACACAACTTCAAAACAAGTGTATTATTCTTGAGATGTATAAAGTTTGGGCCAAACAGCCTTCCTCTCATTGGTATCCCTGCATCTAGTATGAAACATCTCTTTTAAAGTAACACACAAGTTTTTCAAGTGATGTGGGGTTTCTCTTAGTATTCTACATTCACGTGATTGTGAATTTCATAATCTATTTCAAGGAGTGCAAGCTGTATACATGGAGCTTGTACTTTCTTCACATTACGTAGTTGAGTAGAGTCACAAGTCATAGTTTCTGCTCACATATGATGGATGAAGTGGCAAGCAGTCCTTTTTGTACAGCATTTTGTTTTATAGTCTATGTACTACTGAAAAATAGGCAGTGGCAAACCTCACCGTACAAATCAATGGATATGTAGGAATGCGGGAAATCAACACTTTATTAAGAAAAAAAAAAAAAAAAAAAAGGCTGCTATACCTCTAAATCTTTATCCTGGATGTATTTAGAAATTATGGATTGAGACTATTCACTCCAACAAATTTTTATAATATTCAAAAACAGCATCATGCAGGGCTAGATATTTTCCAGTGTCATTTCCTCTTATTTTGAAGATGGCATTACTGTATATAATATGCATATATTTGTAATGAAAACTACAGAGGAATTCTGGAATATAGATTTGGTTTTAGCTTTGTCTGTGTCCTCAGTTGTCAATGGCTTAACTTTGCATTAGACAGATGTTTGTTTATTATGTTCAGATAGCTGATAGTGTATATTTGAAAAGTATGTAATATTGTGTATATTCTTTATATACCCCAGAGTCATGAGTACTTGAGGGCAGAGTCAGTAAGGCTTTGATGCAGTCCAAATGAAACATGTCTGTTGCTCGATCAACCCAAATAGTATAACCTACGTCAACCACAGTGTATCAAAGTTGAAAAGGAAAACATCCAACTCATTTGACATGTGTGTTTCATTTTACAAAATTACGAGAAAATATGAAACATATTTACGAAGTTATTTCACGATAATAAAAATACAGTGATAAAATACTAAAACATATCTCTGTATACACATGTTACCATATACTATTAATAACTACAAAAACATTCAAAGAATATAAACAGTATTATAACTTAACTAACCATTGTAGTAAGGCATTCACAAAAATGAAATTAAATCTACTGGGCATACAAAATCTTCCTCTGTATACAGTACTGTACTGCAAAATATGAATTTGAATAAGGCTTGAACTTACCAAAGGCAAATGTAGCAAAAATATGTCTCAAACTGATATTAGTGGTCAACTTGTTTTGGTCTTGTGTCACATAAAACCACACACACAGGCACACAGACACACCAGTACAGAAAGCCCCCATTAATGCTCACTTTTCACTTGACTCTGACTATGAAGGGCAATGACAGTGACTAGTATAATGGCTCCATGAACTTGGAGTGGGTTATCTCCTGTTGGTGATTCATAAGGCTACATTTTCCTCCAAACCGTCCAGCTAACCAGGCACCCCACTCGTAAGCTGGGTTAGTCTGCTTCCTGGCATAATTTGGGGGAAGTAATAGTGGCCATCCAGAGGAGATGACCCCTACTTTAAAGGAGCCTTAGTTCAAGTCATCATCACAGTCCAACCCATGACTTCTCTTTCATATGGTCCTAAAGCTTACTTGATTAGGTAAATTCCCTCAGAAGTGCCGAGGGAGGAAACTGTTACCAAAGGATGAGGGAAATGGCAATATAAATGGGGAATTAGTCTGGGAGGGACAAGAATAGCCAAGAGAAAGACCAGTCAATGAGAAACGAACAGCATTGTGTAAACAAGAATGAATGAATGAATGAACAAGTGAATGAATGGATGAATGAGTAAATGAATGGATGAATGAGTAAATGAATGGATGAATGAGTAAATGAATGGATGAATGAGTAAATGAATGGATGAATGAGTAAATGAATGGATGAATGAGTAAATGAATGGATGAATGAGTAAATGAATGGATGAATGAGTAAATGAATGGATGAACAAGTGAATGAAAGGATGAACAAGTGAATGAATAGATGAACAAGTGTGTGAATGAATGAATGAATGAATGAATGAAAGAAAATGAAAGAGTAACTGCAACAAATATAACCAATTCCTGGTTTCTTATATATTATTGTGAAACACATGACTTAAGCAGATACCGACAAACTAATAACAAATGATGATGGCAATGATAGTTAATTAAAAGATATGCCAAGGAAGGAAAAAATTAAACAAAAACTATATTAAAACTTCCATAACAATATTAAAAATTATGTGCACGACCAACTGGTGAGATGCAATATTCAAGACCTTGGGAGATGATGGCTTCACTGTACCTTTGCTCTTCCTATCAATAAAAGATGATGAAATTAAGGACTATAAGCATGGAGATCCATGGTATTGACAATGGCACAGTACTTGTATACTGGCTCAATATTCTGTCTAGGAAGTCATCATAATATTACGACATGATTGTTAACATCACGAACGTTCTTGCGTATGGCCTAAATATTAAGTCTGATAAGATATAAAATAATGGATGCAGTACCCATGAATTAAAGCTAAGATTACAGTTCATATACATAACAATTATTAATGTAATTCAACTCCCATTAAGGTTACAAAAACAGTAAGTCAGCCCCAGCCCCAGGGTCTAATTCTTGGGTGGGATAACTTGTTCATATCTATTTCCATGGTATTATTGGGTGATTAATCGAATACTTAATAAAGAGCCCCTTCTTACTCACAGCCTTATAATATGGCTACTGAAAAGTCAAGTTGTTAAAGTCCTTGAATAAAAACTATAAATGAGTGATCTAGAGGAGACTTTACACTTTGCTTTTGTTCTTTTTAAAGATTTATAAACAATGTACTACATACTGACTCCAATATAACACAGCAAAATGAGGCAACACAGTATTATTACATGCACAAATTTTAATATAAATGATATGTGAAGCCATATTTAACCCCAATGAAATGCAGAACAAAAACCCAAATGAAAGAACAGCATCTTAAATACAAAGCCCCCCACACTCAACAAATAGAGGATACTCCACTTAAAGAATCATTATAACAAAAATCACTGTACTGTGTGAGTGTAGTCCTCATCAATTTCATTCTTAATACGGCAGTAGTTAACTCTGGTTCTTTAGCACTCAACTGGACCAGACATAAGCATATACAGTAAAAATAAAAATCTATAAGAATCTACCCAAATTCAGGGTAGCACGCTAAGCCACTGGAATCCACTAAATCCTTACTGTGTCTGAAAATCTGTGACCTTCACAAACTCAAATTTTGATAGAGGTTAATAGGGTCTGTGCTGCATAGAGCAGTTACTGTTGTCATGTGGTCTCCTTCATTCCACTTGAATTCATATTGTAATGATATCAGGGAATAATAATTTAAAGGATAAAATATCATTCTAAGTCAGGCAACAGGTGGCCTTATGGCACTAAAATCACAACTGGAGAAAATAAGATAACATTAATAAGAAGAGGCAGAATTGGATAATGATAAATGTCAGAGGGGACCAATGAAATAAAGTTGAAGACACAGCCAATAACGTTCCAAAATATTATTCTGTGAGACAGAATGCAGTACGGTCATGGTCCCAGGAAAGGTTATGAGGGTTCAAGCAGGTTATATATAGTGATGAATATGGTGGGAGGGAAGAAAGGAGGGAAAAGATGACCTATGATAAATTAAGTCACACTGAAAGAATCCTCCAATCATTTAAACATCTAATAACATACTAACCAATAAACAAGGAAGACTGATTGATATGGCTAATAATAAAAGATGATGTATAGAATATTGCTACCAAACGAGTGACCAAAAACAAATGGCACATGGTCAGCGAGTGAGTGAGTGTGTGAATGGTCTGGTAACAAGTGGTAGCAAAGTGATACCGGGAGCCAAGTGCAGGAGTTGTGGGACAGGTGAAACAATGGCGCCAGATAGTAAGACTGAATTGTTGTAGTCTGTTTCTTGGCAATGTTTGGAGGAATTAATAGCTTTCCAATTTGAATTGGTGCCATCATCTCGCTCATGTCGCCACCTAACCCAGTCCTCTTTTTATTACGGCCCAAACACATAAGAGATATGGTAGTGCATGCAGTATAACAGTAACTTGTTAAAGCACACGGTCTCTTGCAATCACTCTCTTATCAAAACTGAATGAACCAACTTTCAGACTGAAACCATCAAGTCAGCTCTTTATCCATGAACCCTGAAAAGATTGATAGTAAAAATCCAACACTTTGCATCA
Organism: Petrolisthes manimaculis; assembly: GCA_034508575.1. Lineage (NCBI taxonomy): Eukaryota > Metazoa > Arthropoda > Malacostraca > Decapoda > Porcellanidae > Petrolisthes > Petrolisthes manimaculis. The sequence continues at coordinate 98,144 of JAWZYT010003006.1, read as the reverse complement.
ATTTTTCTACGAATGGTACACTACTTAATGTACACTACTGCATTTCACTTAAACACACATTTTCACACACACACACCACACACTACACTCCAGGCACTTAAAAATGTTGTCCAACCACTTGTGGCATTGACAGGAAGTTTGCATAGTTGTAACAGTTTAGTAGCTATTTTCTGATAACTTTTTCCCCTTTATAAGACTCACCACTATCAGGTAGCTGTCAATGTCAGTCTTTGTCACCCAAATATTACATTTCTTCTAATACTGTTTTGGTCTGTAAAGTACTGAGAGATCTGACTGTGTGGCTTGAGTCTGTGATTTCTGCTGTCTCGCACACACATTCAGGAAAAACCTTTCCTTGACACCCACTGCCAGGAAAGAGGGAACTTATTTTCCACCATTTTCCCAATATTAGAGATTGGTGGCTTTGATGAACTGAATTTCTTTTCTTGTAATCTTACGCATCTATTTTCACCACTTCTTTGTTTCTCATATTGCAGTTTACCATCTTTCTCTATCAGACAGTCTCAACAGCCACTCACAAATGGAAGCCAGTAAATGTGATTATGTATAATCCACTTATCCAGACTCTCTACAAGTGCTATTTCCAAACAGATGCACTTAGAAGAAAAGGCAAAGACTTTCGCACATTGGTTTTCATATAGCTACAATTTCTCTCAATCATGCCTCACCACTATACAATCTTTGTGGCATCAGGGACGTGTAGTTTGTATAGGGTCTTCTTGACTCTAAGTGCTGTCAGCCGGGCAGCAGGGGTGGCGTGCCAGCACTCCTGCATCACTTTGCTCATTGTTTTCAGAACCTGTGCAAAAAATTGTCTGAGTATGGTTATGATACAGAGCGAAATATGCTTTAGCAATGAATAAGAGAAGCCTGGCTTGTAGTCAAACTTATATATAATCACAACAGGAAAAGTTATGACAGCATAACAAAGAATCCATGCAGATACCTGTAGTAATCTTCCTAAAATATTCTGAGAGTAATGTAGGTCAGACAAAAATAATAACAAAAATATTATATGTTATTAACATGAAAGATGTTCACAAATCAACTATGTTAGAGAATCTAGCAGCAGCAGATTCTTTTAAACTATACCAGACAACAAATTACAAATACTGTTGTACAAATATATCTGTATATAATCTTTCTTTACTATATATAAAAATAATTAATTTAGCAACAAAATTTTAGCCCAAAATATAAAAGAGAGTGCTAATGACCTCGTTATACTGCCAGCGTATGGGTATGTCTGGCCGGATGCCCTTGACACACACCACCTCCTGCATCTCGTCGAAGGAAGGGTCAGGTGGTACACAGTCAAAGTACGGCTGCTGATACTCATCCACCAACATGTACTGGCTTCCACTCTCACTAGCACATCTGCTCACCCCAACAGTGGGATTAGTTATATGCCCTATGTATAATAGTTTTTTAATGAACAAAATTTTTATGTAATCTGCACTTTAATCACAGATTAACTCACAAATTAAAAGAGTCATTACTTTATACTACTGTACAGTGAAAATTCACAAGAAGTAAAACTATTCTATTTACAAATATACAAAGAAAAACAAAATACAAACCACAACTCAATTATACAGTTATACAATAAATGAAAGCAATTACACAGGCAGACACAAAGAATACAAAGTAAAAACCCTAACCTTCTGGTGACCTCCCACAGTACTAGGCCAAAGGCATACATGTCGGCCATCTTGAGAGACTCAAAGCAAGTCATGTTGATGGTCTCAGTTAGTACCTCTGGTGCCATATACCGCCTTGTGCCCACCTTGGGGTTTGTCCCAAAGTCCAGCTCATTGTTTTCACTGCCAAGAGGAAGGAGTGAAGAATATAAGATAACATTCTAGTGTGGGTCTAAGGTCTAAAAAGACAGAAAAAATTAACTAAAAACATAACTTTCCAACTTCTAACAGAGCTACTGGTAAAGAAAACATGGTATATGCTGGTGCATCCACCAGAAATGCACCAAAACTTAAAATAAAAGCATGAATAATAAAATTTCCTTGTTTCCTTACCTGACATACTTGACAGCAAGACCAAAGTCAGCTATGCAACACTCCCCATTTTTCTTGACAAGAATATTTTTAGTCTTTATGTCTCTGTGGGCAATGGCTGGCTTTCCCTTGGTCCCAAAGATCTCAGTGTGGAGGTGACAGAGGCCACATGCAGTGGAGTGGCTGATGCGGATCATAGAGTAGTAGTTGAGTGTGGTCTTCTGGAGGTAGTCATGGAGAGAGCCCAGTGGATGGTAGTCCGTGATGAGCAACATTTGAGTCAGAGAACCTGTCCCTTTTATGTCTGCTGCAATGTAACCTGAGGGAGACAGTCCACAGTGAGTTGAGGTATGTTACTGTGTGTCTAGCTGCTCTTAGTCTTGAGGAATAAGTGTTACAGTATCAGTGAATCAGCATTGGCCAAGTTTGGTGGAACCACCAATATAATTTACCCGAGATATTTTACCTTTAAGACCCTAAAAATAAAATATAAAATGAGAATATTAATACACTACCCTATAAAAAAACCTCATAGACATACCGTATACTGTATGTAGGACAGACAATATAAATAATAACATTTATGCTTAAGGATTATATATTGAGACGAGACAGCTTGTTTTTTGCTTAAGTGGTTAGATCAATGAGGAAAAAATAAATCAAAGAATGCAATTTATGAAAAAAAAAAAAAAAAAATGACATGAGCTCCTACTATAATATAAACCTAAACATCCTACCTACACATCCCTCTCACTACTATATAATATCACCAAGACTCTTCCTTTCCATGACCACACAACACCTCCACCATCACCCCTTCCTCCATCACTACCTCTGACTCACATAGAATGTTTTCATGTCGTAGAAGGACTGTCTGGTAAATCTCAGTCTCTCTGAACCAGGATGCTTCATCTGTGGTGAAGAAGATTTTGACAGCAACTCGTTCCCCTCGCCACCGTCCGAGCCACACCTCCCCGTACCTCCCTTTTCCCACACTGTGCACCAACTGAATCTGCTTGGCAATGGTCCGCTGAACCTGCAAAACAATTTGAAAACCAGGATGTAGTTTTAGTTGATATACTATCCAGACAACTAGTTACTTTTACATTAGCAATCTGGAATAATGCCTACTAAAGATACTGTGTCAGGACAAAGCTTCAGGATTATAATCTTTTAATGTAAGGATATGTCTTACCAAGAGCGGCAGCCCGGACCCTGAGCCTGAGGATTGCTCAATGAGGTCACTAATGGTATCGTTGCGGCCACCCATCCCTATCAGACCCATCTGCTTCCCTCTTGACAGCATAGAGTTCTCACGTTGGCGGTAACTGTAATGTGTTATCATTGTCCCTCATTAACATTTTGAGTATTGATGGAAACAGTAAATATCTGTGATAAATAGTCAACAAGCATCTATCTTAACATCTCATGTCAACTGTTAAGAAAAGACATATGGCCATCAATGGGTTAATATCATTAATAGTCAACAAGCATCTATCTTAACATTTTCTCATGTCAACTGTTATACTGCTGTCAGAGAAATTTGTATTTCCGTATCTGACTCCTTGACTTTTGGCTGCTCCCATTTAGGCTCACCAAAGTGGATCATCCATTTCCAACTAATGTCCCATGTATCCTCCTCCATCATATCAACCATCTATATATCCTCCATTATCACACCCATAAACTTTCATCTTTGGTTTTCCCCTTCTTTTCCTGTCTGGCAATTCCATCCTTAGAATCTTCTATATTACTTATCACTCCTCAGTGCATGTCCCCCACCACCTCACCCTTGCCTCCAATATCTAAGTAATTGAACACATGCCCACCTCAGCCAGAGAGTCATTATGATTGCCACGGCCGCTACAAAAGCCAGAGGCAGTGTGACCAGGAGCAGTGACCGGGCCAGGTCTCCAGGCTTCTGCATGACAGGAGGCAGGGGTGTGTGCACCTGTGGCATGAGGCCCTCGTTGCACCGGTCATACTCGCGGCAACAAGAGATGTTCTTGGGGCGCTCGTGTTCCGTCAGGTAGGCTCGGCACTGTGTTGTGGAGATGGCAGCAAGTTGATGGAGAGTGGGAGAGAGGGTTATATGCTAACAATACTAAGAATAATTTACTTTTAAAATTACAATAATTTTCAAAATAATCTTTACATAATGACATGTTTATATATGTGCTGTTGGTTATTATGCCTGAGATAGAAAAAGTGGACTGAGCAAAAGGTTGCGAATAGTGGCCTCCCAATGAGTAATAATAAAGAAAAGGCATCTGACCTGCATGAGACCAAGTTCATCGGATCCGAGACAACCAAAGGACCTCTCTTCCTTCCACTGGTCCGTATCCATGTCATACACAAGCTCGATGGAACTGAAGCAGAAGGCATTGGGTTTGGCATGACACGTGCCATTAAACTCGTGGTTTGGACAAACTCCCTCACAGTAGCACACCAGACCCCACGCTGTAAAAAAAATAATAATAATAATAATACTGTACTGTACTATAAGCCGTTATCTAAAAATACTATAATATATAAAATATAGACATACAGAAATAATTCCATCATCACAACACAGGGTATACACATACATATAAACTGAGGACCTGTCTGTGTATTGTAATCCCTGAAAAAAGAACAATATGCTTAGGCCTATATCAGTTTGTACTATAGGCTACTAAGATAAATTAAATATACAGCCGTCCACAGCTAAGACATACTGTACATACACCTACAGTACAATCATCATTGGTAATAGTTGAAGACAAGAGTTTCTGTGATCCCTATGCCCTATGAATCCCTTGTTAAGTTTCAAAAGGTGACTAATGGCACCTTTGGGGTACTGGGCGCCAGAGAGACGGGCGACACACACACAGTCACGAGTACAAGTTAGTTCACACGCCCCGTAATATGAACCAAAAATATTGCGGTAACTCACCATCCCTTCTGCCGGTCATACGGTAAATATAAATTGGACTAGACATGGAAAAATAATAATACAAGTAAGTTTTTCTTCAATTATGACTGCAATATAATAATTTTCCTGGGATATGAATTTTCATTGCATTTATGGTGTGGACTGTAGCGTACGTGCCCTTCAATGAAGACAGACAGGTGAAGGTAGATGCTCACACGCTTGATACACGGCAATGAGAATTAAATCTATTAGTACTGATGAAACAAACAATATGAAATACCTCTGCCAAAATTTTCTTTACTTAATAATAAAGTTTCATCATTGTTCATTCAAAGAATTCCGCGGGCAGTGTATCGTACGTCTGGCAGGCCACGCTGGGCACTACTGAGCTCGGTGAACTGCGTTTCTTGGCACTCTATGGAGGCTCCGCCATACGCCTCCAAATTCCACAAATTTTTCACGCTTCCAGCATGAATCTCCACCCATAATTACTTTCTTTGCATCCAGGAAGATTCAGACAAAAGGATTACAAGGGAAAGTATATTGAATAATAAACAATGAAGAGAGAATACCGATGACTCCAATCTGTGCAATGAAACATGTACCCTCACATTCAACGACAGGTTGGCGCTGCACAAACCCGTCTTCGTTTATTTGCACCGACCACGACTTAATAATAAACGCATTTTAATCATTATCATAGACAAAATCCAACCTCCGTTAGATTTATATTTTGACGGAAAGATTTCTTGAATTGACATACATACTTATAACGAAGACGTTCTTTATGGTGACATGAGGTAACAGTAATGACCAGCCAAGGGAACGAACGCACAACTTTTTGGCGCCAGTCTTTGCTCCTTGGATCATAAAAACAGAATGGCGACGGTAATTACCAAATCAGCGTTATGCTTAGTTTAGCCAAAATGAAAACAAACTCTCCCACATAAATGATACTTAATTAATAGTTGTTTGTGTTAATATCTACTACACTACTAAAGCTAAGACTTTAAGAACACTGGAGAAACTATACTTTCTTAAAAATAATGGCTTGCACGAAAACTACAAGTGGAAGGGGGATATAGTGATTGCATAAGACAAAAATAAACTGCCCTCAGAGGAATTACTGTACAGTCAAAGAGTTACTGTATTTATTTCAAGGAATGGATAATCCTCCCAGCAATATCACAGACAGTAAAACATTTGTTGAAAAGGTTCGTTCAGTCCTTCAAAGTTAAATTAACTATGGTACAGTCACGATCAAAAGTTCTGCATCAGGAGAGACCTTACTGGAGACCAACAGGTTGAGTTTAGTCTCTTATATTTTTTAAGCCATATAATTCGAAGTTGTTGCAGGAATTTTGCATAATGGTCAGTAAACTTTTAATACAAGTATCATATTTTGTATTGTAAAAGAATTTTAATATCAAGCTGCAACAGAGAGAGAAGTGAAGTGGGCATTGGACAAGGCCAGTCAGTGAGTCAAACGGGCGCCTCCGGGTGAATAGTTCCTTTAGTAGAGTTTAGTGAGAAGCTGACAGTAACCCCACTTGAGATAGTTCTAGAGAGAGGGGGGGGGGGTCCAGCATGGCGTAAAGGTCGTCACAGAAGAAGGGGAGATGGAGAGGAAGGTGGTACAAGGGGAAGAAAGGGGAGAAAGTACCGGCCAGAGAAAACAAGGGGTGTCGCATTCATGAATGAAAGTGCCAGCGTGGAAGAGAGGAAAGTAATTCACATACGGGAGAGAGTAAAGTATGCAAGTGCCCGAGTGAGAATGGGAGGAAGTATATCTCAGGGAATATTTCCACAGTGAGTGAAGAAGGAAAGGAGGAAAGTGCCACAAGGGATAGAGTAAGTGAGGGAGTGGCACAGGGGAAGAGGGTAAAGCCAGGAGTCAGGTCACAAGCAGCACTCTGTTAGCCAACCAACAAGTGGACCGTTTACCCTCACACTCTCCAGTTACATCATTTCCTGCCCCCTTCCTTCCCTCCTGCCTGCCTCTTCCTTCTCTCCCTCACTAACTCGCTTCCCTCCTGCCTGCCTGACCCTCGTATTCTCCTCTACCTTCCTTCATTCCATCTTTATATCTGATCCTTGTTCTCTCTTTCCTTTCTTCTGTTCGACTTCTGCTTTCCTTGCCTACCCTCATGCTTTCCCCCCTTTCTTCAGTATTTCCCTCCAACCCCTATTCCTTTCTCTCCTTCCCTCCCTCTGGCCCCGCTCCCTATCTTACCTTCCATCCTTTTCTCAGTCCCTTAACTGTATAGATAAAAGGAAAAGGGTTAGCAGAAAAAATATTTTAAGCGAAAAGGAAAATAGCGTAAATAGATGAATGGTGTAAGTTGGTTTGTTTTATTAAGTCTCCATCATCCGACACTCACAACAACCTTCTGCTTCACTCTCTCCTCTTATTCCCTCCGGACCTAGGCTACCCCTAGTCCCATGAGTCTTTAATATAGCCCCCCTTCTGTAGGTCCTTCCCTGCCTTGACTCACTCTTCACCGCCACCACCCCCGGGAAATCTACATATAAATACGCTCAAGGCAACCACTGTATCCTGAAATACCTAAATTATAAGCGGCGATACTAACAAGAAGAAATGCATCAATTATAAAAAAAATCATCTTTGCTTAATATTAAATACCTGTTGCAAATCTCTCTCTCTCTCTCTCTCTCGGGACACTTGGCGTTTCGTGTCCGTGCTTGTTTGTGTCCTCTTGTTCCCGCGTATACATTTCTGTTTGTTGTGGAAAACATACGAGAAGCTGACAGAACGTTTTTCGAGTGCTGTTAACAACACTATACACGGTCTGATTATTTAAATTTTATATTGTTAGTAAATACGAATGAATTGTGCATTTTGTGGAGAGGGAGAGAGAGATGTGAAAGTCCTGTTGGTGTTGTACTAATGACGTCATTTCCTGATAATTACCCTCTCAGACCAGAATGATGAAACTCCCCGGTAGGATTAGTTGGCTGACGTCATAATTATAAGTACAGTAATGTATTCAGTAAAGAGTACATCATCACCATCAATATACCTATTTCGCCCCCTTCCTAAACATATCTACTGGCGTTAGTCTAGACTAGAGAGAGTATGACATGTTGATTTATGGAAATAATTAAATTATTTCTGTACGTCCCTCCATACAAGTTTAAGATTTCTGTTACAAAAAGTGCATGAGGTGTCTAAGTTAAAACTAAATTACCACCATGTATGTGTGTAATAAACTGAATGACCCAGCATGAGGGTGGAAGTGGGAAAGTGGACTGGCCACATGTGCGTTCGGCAGCGTACACATACGCGTGGTCCTCATGTGTCCTGTTTCGCTCTCTTTTCCAACTGTTTTTTCTTTCTCCCACCATCATCATTACCACTACTACTACTACTACTACTCCTTCTCCACCATTCTCTTACTCTCTCTCTCTACATACACACATCCTTGACGCCCACACATCTATGTGAGCCTCTCAGACTGCACAAGGTACACAATGACGCCTTTTACACACGTTCAACAGGGTAAACACAGCAACTAAGAGGGTTGGTATACCATGTGTGTGTGTGGACCAGCATACTATACTATAGAGAAACGATAATGCAATGAATATCTGCTTCAAGTCCCCTGATGCTAAACAGAATTATTTCAAAACAGATTAACGAGCTTTTATTTGGCAATAATAATTATTGATAACCAAAAGATAATCGGCAAATTTTCTTCGGGGGAATGCATTCTGGAACTGGTTACTGGAGTACTATATCATAATGAAACATACCTCGCCAGAAGGCGGCTCTGCCCAATGTGACAGTCAAAAATGTACTATAGACTGGCAAACAAAACTCGATACATACTGTACTAAGTATTTAGATAAATCATTTAAACAATGTACAGATGAGTATCTTTCGCCGGGATCACAAAATAGTGATGTGTGTATTGTCCTAATCTCCCCTCCTCCTCAATCCTCATTCACTCCCGTCCCCTCCCCGAGAGACAATGTGTTAGCCTGAGAGTAGGTAAATAAACATGACCATCTCCCTCTCTCTTTCACAAATTCACATGTGGCGCGAAGTACAAGTACAAACACAAAGCATAAGAGGGAAAGGGAGGACAGATATAACCAAACACAAATATAAAGACAGATAGACAATCACATTGATGGATAGTGAGGTAGTTGGACGGAGATACCGACAGACATACGGAAGGGGAGGGATAAAAGGGTATGTGTTGGTAGCCAGGATGAAGAGGAGGGAGTGTGGCCCGACATACCCATATTAACACCTTTGTAAATATAAACCCTGCCTCACACACCCTTCCTGGCCTTCCACTAGCCACCCTACCATCCAACGCCTCTCACACTCACGACCTCATGCACTCTTTTAGCACTCTTACACTACCGTTCCTTCCCCTAACCAACCACCAAGTCAGACAGATACGGGGATCCTCTACCACCTTACATACCCATGATAAGAGATTTCAGCAAGAACATGTCATAGAATGATTATATAAGTAGCTGTCGATGAAGGTGGTAATAAGAAAAATGATGATGGTTATGATGAATATGGTGAGTGGCAAGTGCTGGTTGGAGTAAAGAAAAGGTACTGTACTGCCAAGTCACCCTACATGTAACCTGACCCAAGTTACGACAAGAGAAGTAGGCGCCTTGGACCACCACCGAACCCAGACCAACCTTCACTCCCTCCCTCCCAGTCATTCACTCTCATGTACACACAAACACACACACAAATATGTACTATACCTACAGTTTATAGTTTTTATACTATATATGCAAAGAATAACCAAATCAAGAAAACAACTCTTAGACACACATGACTTCCCCATCAGATTGACCTCTGAGAGAATCCACTATGTTGCAACCACACCACCACCAGTATGTCTTTTATGGCAGGACTGATTGATCAAATTGGAACTGACGAGAGTCAATGTAGACAGTCACAGCTGAGAAAGAGAGTAGTGGGCCTAAACTGCTGTCCTGCTCACCCACTCCATGAGCCTACTAACCAAAGGAAAAACAGATAATAGCTAGGGTGAATATAGTCCTATACAATAACTCCGCACACAAACAAAATAGATTAATCTATTCTCATCTTGAAATGGGGAATATTTTATTAAAATCAAATAAAAAAGAAGAAATAATGAACTATCAAGTCCAGAGGTACTGTATATCTTGTAGGGCCAGAGGCTACTGGTTCATCATTCCAATTAATTCTTACATGCTAATGTAATGAAAATACTGTAGCTATTAAATACAGACTAGGAATAAAGCTTAACCTGTAAATCCCACAAAGATAATATTCAAAAAATAGATACAGATGAACATGTCTTTTAAAACACAGCCATTAATCATATTAAAGTTCTCCGATACCGTACTGTATCCTAAATTTTAAGACTAAGAAAAAAAAAAATAATAATTCAATATTCCATACCCTCTTCAAATGGCATTCTTACAGTACAGTACCAAATATCCTGAAAGAAAACACACAAAACTTAACTTAGGATAGCAAAGTACTAGTACAGAGATGACTTGTGAGAACGAATACTGTAAAATGACGCGTTCTTCAGAAATACTGTACCAAAATATATACCTTAGTAAACATTAAAAAGCAAACATTATACTGTACTTGTATACCAAAAAAATACCAATATACTTGTGTATGGTACCAAAAGGATACACATATAATTATAGGGTACCCTGTCCTTATATTCCATGTATACTTCACATTTTAAACAATAACTAGACAGCGCACTAAAATTTTAGGGACACCCAGTAAATGTAACAAAAACAAGGTTACTATTATGTGTAAAGCCTTGGTATGTGGTTCAGTATATCAAAAGAAAAACTAACTACTGGTATTATTCACGACTATAAAGCTCGACACCCGGTTCCTGACAATTTATAATCCACTCCAACTCAGAGTTTAGTTCTCAGTACAGTAGTTCACCCAGGTCATGAACAGGTTAGGTCTGGATTATTCAAGAACGGTATCCATTAAGATCAAATTACGTAGTGTGTGTGATAAGAACGAGAAGTTTTGGTCCTCAATGAATACCAAATAAGCACAAAGTAAATGAGTACAGTACAGGTATATAATTCTGTGCTGACTGTTAAAAGCTTATACAATCCACTAATTTTCTAAATCTTTACGTAAATTATATCTACTGCCAGCCACAATTAAGAGTAACCATATCAATACCAGTAAATTTTTACAAGTTGCCACAACAGGATTTCACTGGAAAAAAATATATATTTCCTAGAAGGATTTAGTGTGACTACCGGGACCTAACTGGGGCAGACTACCGGGACCTAACCTGGGCAGACTACCGGGACCTAAGCACGAAAAAATATACAGTAGAAATTAGTCAGACCCCACCTGACCTGACCTAACCTAATCTGGACTGGGACACACTACCGGGACCTAACTTGGGCAGACTACCGGGACCTAACTATAAGAGGTAACTACTGTTATGCAGCATTTGCAGAAGAAATGGTATATAGAAAAGTTGTTTGTAATAGTGAAATATAAACACTGGTAACAGTAAATTTTTCGAAATGGAGTTGTGGCAACTTGTAAAAATATTCCTCAATACCTTATTTTGGTTACCTAACTTTGAGCATGTGTATACTTCCTCAATTCATGCCCACACCCACAACATTGGACCATATTCAAACAACTTCATGGTGTATACGATGGCGTGGTACCGGTACGATGGTTCTGTTTGTCTATGGAGCCGTTGTATCAGTACTACACCATCGTCAATACCACGAATGTTCTTGCATACGGCCCATTATCCCATACATTTAATTAAGGACCCAATGATTGTATATGAGATTTGGTGGCTTCTGATTCCTCCTCACTATGCCACGAAACAAGCTCCTTCTATATTGTTGGTGGTGTTTCGTGGCAATGTTTGAAGGACTCATTAACTTCCAATTTTCTGACTACATCACAAGGTCCTTTAATATTTACCCACACAAGTCCCCCACCAACCAGTACTGCACATAATGTAAACAATGTCCATATCTCACTTCCCGGGCTATTATCGCACAATTTCTGGCGACATAATGGTAGAGTTGTTGTTTAAATGTCACCTACCTTCCCTGCAGAGGACGAAAGTACATAGTACGAGTGTAATAATGCCATGTTTACGCGAATTCCTCCCAGGACTTGGGGCCATGGCTGCCATTTTTCACTGAGCCCGAGTTTAGTTGTGACGTCACAGATGGGTCGCTGCCGGGTGCTCATGCCTAAACTGTCCTACCTTTAGTTCATTATAACTTTTACTTTTCCTTGTTGGTGATTTGGAAGGCTACTCATTCCTCCAAAGAAACTGTGCCACAAAACAGAAGATCCCTTATTAGTAGTACCATTGAGGGCGTCTGTTTCCTGGCATAGTTTGGAGGAATCAAAGACTTCCCTATTCACCAACAAGAAAACCTCCCCTTATCAGTTATACACATGACCACGGTCGACCGTGCACATGACAGAGTAATATGCGAAAATTTAATTGAGTGACCATGTGAGAAATAATGTTTGCTGTGTTTTATTATGTGTAATATCAAAAGAACGCACACAAATACACACACAAGCAAAATTCATGGCACCAAGGCTCCCAAACTTGGCGGGTCTTCACCTTCTTTCAGAGGGGCAATATAGTTTTGGCGGGTTTGGGATTATTTGGCAGGGATAGTGGCAATAATCTGGGAAACCTACTTGTATGTATGGGCACTGAACAAGACCAAGACGATGCCTTATATATATTCTATAAAGCCGTAATACCTATCATCATCATCCCTTCGCCCTAGTTTTTCAATATGCATAAGACTCTTTTTGTTGCTGGCTTGCTGCTACCCCACTGTTCACCCTCTGGCGCCCCCCGTCCACCCAACGAAGAGGCCCGATTAGCGATGGGTATTCCTAATCCAGTTCAATAATATAGAAGCTAAAAACAGGCCACACAGGTCATTTGGTACTAAGATTGTACAAGAAAGTAAACAAACAATTAATGGAACAAAAACACAGTATAATAATAAATATGATATATGTATTCAAGTCCTGTCAATAAATTGTACACAAGAAAAATGTTTACCATTTCCTTAATCTTAGAATATATAAGAACACAAGAAATTTTTTACCATTTCTTTAATCTTAGAAGTAAGTACTTATCACAGCTTAAAGACTGTACGTGTAACTTCTCATGCATAGTTGTTTATTGGATGGGTGCTATGCCAAAAAATTCTTAGGGCAATTAATAAAAACGAAGACACAGGCACCTAACCCTAGCATAATCTGCCATTCCTTTTCACAGCCTAAACTAAACAACTTTGACATTGGTAATAACTTTGCTTCAATTGACTGTACAACCTACATAACTAAATCTTTGATTGATTCACCCAACAAGGGGTCAAGTAAAACAATGCAACCCTGTATGATGTCTCAATAGGACAATGTACTGTAGTTAAGGCTAATTTGAAGCAACTAATTTAAGTTCTTCCAATCTTTCAATAGGACTGCTTTCATAAGTAGTTAGGATGCTATCAGCAAACCAGAGACATTTAACCCCTCCAAAGTGTCAATAAGCAGATTTAAAGATTATTCATAAAAACCCAACAGTAACGAGATAGAAATGTCCTTTTTATAATGCCCTTCCCACTCAAGCACACAATTATATACATAGCTGGAGATCAAGTCAAAGCTGCACCACCAGGTAGAATATATATACTTAATACTGTATGTAGTAAAACATGTACAGTCAAGGAGCAGTGTGTCTGGATATTAATAGATTGGCTATTCCACCCTACCCTAAGCAAACATAGGATAGGATTTCTTAGCTGAAGCCTGTTAGTGGATAGACTGACTCCTATGGTGGTCTATAATGAACTGCACATTCACTGCAGCACCAAGCAACTCCCTCAGTGATAAAAATAATATAAATGCTACTCTACTTCCATCATCCCGGACTAACTATGATAAGAGCATCATTCCTTTCATAATCAGCTGCATGGGATACAGTATATGAGTTTATGCAGTTCAATAGCTGTCATTTCTGTCTATGTATTCACTACCTTGTGTTTCAATTAAAGGGGCAATATACAGTACCATACAATAATGCCGAGAAAAAAACAAGTATGAGGTTATAAAGAAATTGGACAAATACAGGGAAACAGGAACATGTGTACTAAACAAGAGTATAGTAAAGGAGGGAATACACATACAACACACCATGGACATCTACAACAAGAGCACTAGGGATCAATGCAGCATAATGAAACTGACACAATACACAGAAACACATGCTGGGTCACACAACATAATGAAACATGGCCAATCAGGGGATGAAATAGTTATGACAAATTTGGAGCCAATGATCCTCCCAAACTCTTCCAAGAAACAGGCTACAAAAATTTCACTGACTGGGGCTGTTTCTCTGCATACCTTGAAGGATTTGGGAGCATCCAATGAACATTATAAAAAAAAAGTAGGTGTCCAAAACTGAAGACTTTAGAAAGCCGAGCGGAGTTGAAAGTCGTCGCTGATGAATAAAGTCATTAAGGGAATATTTTCCTTTTAATCGTTAGGATAGGTTATCTTTCTTTATTGGAAAAAATTACAGTTTGATTCTTCTCTTTTTCATTGATTAGTGTGATGATGATATCTGGTATGGTCTAGGAGGAGTTATGTTCAGACATTTTCCATAATCTGGAGCACAAGAATTGAGGTTGACCACCAGACCAAAAAGCTTTCCAAAATCAGGGGCAAGAAAAATGTCTCAAAATTTAGAAGACTCGTTTGGCTCGTGAAAGCGGCCTTGCTCCGCTCGGAATTAAAGTGCTTAACCCCATTTCAGTGAACAGTCGCGTGCACCAATCGGTATCCCTCCTCTTGGCTGAAGGTATGATGAGAGGACAGCAGGGAATCTAACACATTATTGCAGATTACCTCCTTCTAGTGTGTTATGGATGGTATTGGTAATTCAAGTGAATGTTTAATCAAAGATATCAACATCAATAGTCAGTATTATCACGCCTAACAGCAACTTTCATACTGTACCGGGGCTGGGTGGGATAGTTGCCAGTTAGGCGTGATATCACCGACTATTGATGTTGATTTGTATGATTAAGCATTCACTTGAATTACCAATACCGTCCATAACACACCAGAAGGAGGTAATCTGCAATAATATGTTCGATTCCCTGTTCTTCTCTGACCATGGGCTTCAGAAAAGAGGGGGGATACCGATTGGTGCACGCGACTGTACATACAGACTGTTCCACAATTATATTTGTAAATGTCCCAGAGAAAAGTTTTATACTAAGTCTCACAAGAGAATACATAATGACAAATTGCCTAAGGGGGAATGGGGGGGGGGGAGATAATTCTGAGTCAGCAAACTGTAGGCATCTGATAGTACCAAAACATCCCTTCCTTCTGTGTGTATGTCTTTCACTGATTCTTGATTTATTGTCTATAACATAATTCCTTTTCATAAATATGTTAATCAACCTATTCTATTTCTTTTCACAGCCTGCTCTGGTGATAATATATGGTTTTCTGAGCAGGAGGAGTATAACAATATGTTAGGTAGACAGTACAGTACACCCACAAATTCTACATGGTCCAGACACTACTTGGGATAATTTGACAGGAAGATGTACAACATCCATATAGATTTTTTCAACCCTCTTCCATGAGGGACATTATGGGGCTTTAACCTGCAGTGTTTATGAGTTCTTCTGTAGCAGCTCTAATACTTCCTTATGTACGGCTTCATCCTGCAAGAATAAAGAAATAATTAAAGCTACAAACAGAAAGGCTGATGACTATTGTATATCCCTTGATCTACTCCTGATGATTTTTCTGTCAAAGGCAAAGACTCCTCTCTTTCAACAGCTAAAATCTAATTCAACATTGGTTTAGGTTTAGGTAACATACCTATACCTACCCAAAGGTTAAATGAATTAAAATGTTATGAGAACATTATTAATGATTAATGGGTAAAAGGTAACCAAAAATATATTAGGGGAGTACTTTTAAAAATTATGTACTGTATTGGTGGATAGGCACTCTCAAAATGAAGAATTTAGGTAAAAATAATAGAATTTTACATCTGTGACCAAATTCACTATATTTTATATTTATAAAATAATAAAGCACTGTGTATCTAAAATGAACAGCAAGAGTGAGCAAACAATGTACTACTCTGATCTGTCTTTATTTTACAACTTGTAAAATGGGCAATTGTAGTAAAGAAATGTACTATATATGAAATTATAGAACTATAAAGTCACATCCAATCTCCCTTGGCTATCACTCACATCTGGGGTAATGATGGGAACCTCCTTGGCTAGTTCCAGGTATTGTATACACATTTCCTTATTTTTCAGTTGTAAATGACATTTGGCCAGGAAGATTCGGTTTTCCTTCCAGCCATTTGGTGTCAGGTTCTCGGCAGCCTGGAAGTAGCCCAGGGCCTCCTCAATGGTTGATGTGGGAATCTCACCATATAATGCCCTTCCAACATGACGCATAGACCAATGCAACTGTGACACCTGTTGATATACACACAATGGTAGATATTATACAATACTGTATACTGTACAGTACATGTAATAGTATGCAAGGGTTAGGTAGTGCAGGTGGAATACCGTTTGCTGCAAGTTCCACGGACCAGTCAAAGTGGATATGACAGAGAAAGAAAAGCAATGCTACAATCAAGATAAGGAATCAAAGGTAAAGGACAGTGTGAGGTCATTGATGAGACCACAGCCTTCCTTTGGGTAACATTGAGCATCTGTGTTGAGGTAAACTCTCCTAAAATATATAACAACAGTCAAGATACAAGAACTCATAAAGACTGATACTCAAAAGATGAACTTCACCCTCAATGATGTTCTGGGGCAAGGTTGGGGGAGCAGCAGGTGATGTCAGATGATGATGGTTGGAAGTGGGCTTGGGGAAGGATGTGGGTGTGTTGGTGAGTGTTATTTAATGCAATGAGGTTGTCCGTTTGGGAAAAGATTTCAAGACCTCTGTCTGTGTCTGGGTTGTTGACATACCAAGCCAACATCCTGGTGTTGAAGTCACCACCCAGGATGTGGTCAGGTTGGTTGGTGATTTGTTGGAGCTGGGAGAGAAAGTTATGGGGAACTGTCAGGCAGGTTTGAGGGGTGGATGTATAAATTGGAGACCATACCTCAAAACAGAAGCGTCCCAGGAGGTAGTGTAATGATGCATCTTCAGGCATATGTTCAAGGGCCTTATCTAGGTGACTCTTGAACTGGAACCCGCTCTTGATGCGCTCAGTTTGCCCCAGGTACTCCCCCCTCATGCCACACAGGATTCCAAACCACTTGTTGCACTGGGGGTTATTCAGGTCAAGTAGGTATGCTTTCTCAGCATAGTTGTAGCCTGTGGGAGTTAATAATTCAAAAGTGGGATTAGGGTGTCAGGAAATGCAAATATGATAAATATATTCTGTACATAGAGAGACATTTCTGCACATACTGTATAAGAATTGAGTGGGATAAATAGTACAGAACATATATTACTGTGACCAACCTCAATTCCAAAACACAAACACATTCACAAGAATAATCACCATCCAGCTATTTCTTTATTCAACATGAATATTGTACAGTATAGTACTGTAAAGAACCTCACTCATAACACAAAGCATAACACAAACCAAAATTCTGGCTTTATTTGGTGGAATAGATGAGCTAGAAACAGAATGTTTCATTATATTCATGTCTCGACTATCAGTCTGTTTGGGAAATATTTTTGTTAACAGTCTCCTCTCTTACCTTCAAATATCATCTCCTTCTTATCCTTTACATTGCCAGATTGTTCTATTACTATGGCCATATTTCTTGTTGCCATAGCTAGTCTCCACAGGAACTCAGGACTGTCTGAATACTGAAAATGATGACCAATGATAAGATGAAAAATATATACACTTCATTATACAATAACATGACTGTTTATGAATAGTTGTTCTATGGTATAGTGTGAAGGAATATATTGCCTTTAATTAGCCATCAAAATCATACCTCCCTTCTCATTACCTGGTCGATTTCCCCTCGAAGGAGGTTGTAGGCGTGTGTCTGGTCCGAGCCAGAACCCTCACTGAGCTGATCCACCTGCTGTAAGAGATATGTCATGTGTTCCTCCTCGTCACTCGTATGGTGACCTTCACGTGGAGATCTGCTTATGGATGGGGCAGCGTTCTCACTGGAAGGTAAAATCTGTGTCACAAAAATAATGAATTAATCATTCAAACATCTGACAGCTTCCTTCACATTCAACACAACTTTAACTGGTGGAATCAACCATGATGATTTTGCAGTCCCTGTTTATAGGTAACTTTCTTTCTTGCTTCCCAAACCCCTGACCTGTCATCAGGCGAGAGGTCAAAGAATTCGTCATCATCTTCATCTGGTGAGTAGTAGTCTGTGTCTGTAGCACGACTGGTATCTGTGTCATAGCCTGGAGTGGTGCGGAAACTGTTGTCAGTGTCGTACCCTGAAGCAGTTTGATAGTTGACTGCGGTTGCCAAACTGTCGCTCTCAGAAGCTGTGTGGTACAGTAAACAATCATGTTCTTATTATTAGATATCATCTTCTGTCATTTAGCATATTTCACTGGAATTTAGTATGTACACATAATCTGTAAGTTTGTGAGAATAACCATGTTTCATGGAAATAACTGAAAAAAATAATTAAGTACTGTACACTGATTCACTTTACATGGTACACTTCACCCCCATACAACAGAATATAAATATCATGGGCTTACTGCAGCGAACTGAGGCTCTCTGACTAATAATGTTTTCTGGAGCTGTATGGTAGCTGGCTGAAGTGTTGCCCGAAGTGGTGCTGCTGAAACTGACAGTCTTCTTGCGGAAGGAAGAACGGGAGGAGGGTCTGGAGGAGTGACAGGAGGACGGAGAGTGATGGGTAGACACCAGATTGCGATCGTCAAGTTTTTCAAGCTCTGTGGGGTGAAGAGTAAATTCTAACTATTCTCTCTGTCTTTTCTCTAACTGGTGTCCAGTATTTACTAAAGCTATCATAGAGTCTGCTAAACATTCTATACTATATAACAGACTGCACTTGCATTTTGTTTACCACCAGAGTGCATGCTTATACTCAATAACAAATTAGTTAAACTCTTATTTCTATATCTGATGCTTATTAACCACAAGTAATTTAGCAGAGGGGTTTCAAAATCTTGTTCAGCCAGTTCCAGGTGTCTTGTTTCTACCTAGCATCTAGAATCCATACAAACTCAGGCAGAGATTTGGAAAGTCATTCTGGACATGAAAGACATTGTTGTCAGGGTCATAAATATAAGTTTCTTGTAGGACATCATTTGAGATTGTATTGGTTCAATAATATGGCATAAGTAACTACTGGTAACATTCATGAAGTATTTACTGAAAAAGTAAAAATAATATGAAAGCCAAGTACATACCGGTACTTTATACATGTACAGTAGGTACTGTACTATACAATATACTGTATCTAGACATACACAGTAACATTTATACCGAGAAAAAAAAAAGAACAATTTTACTGCAACCTCCTGTACCGAGGACCTCATAAGGCAGAATATATAGAAGAGACAACGAAAAGAAATGTGTAGTAAAGCTGCATAATATTTAACATTTACCTTCCTCCTCATCAGACACTGCATCCTTCTGTTCTCGACCTTAAAAGATTAAGAAATATGTATTAGTACTGAAAGGTGAATAAACATTAAGTATAAATGGATCTTCAACAAATCAGCACTACTCCATTTTGCAAGCAACAGTTTTCTGCATGCCATAGGGTTCTTGGATATATGAACTAAGCCTGCAACAAAAAGGTCTGCCCATTAATTGGTTTAATGTCACACTCTGCATCCCATGAGAGTGACCATGAAAAAAATATCAAAAATGCCCAGTTATAACTCTTTTTAACCTCCTCATCCACACACACTACATTCTCTCATTAAGAAATTTACTCTCTCCCTGCAATCATCCCTTCTTCAGCCATCTCACTTTCATATAATCTTGGGAGTAAACATTTCCCTCTTCATATAGTCCCAGTATATGAAATTGTAAGCAGTTTGTCTGACACAGCATGAAAATATTGAACTGTACTTACTATAGTTCTAATTGTAAGGCAGTAATAATTATGCATAGCAAGATTATTGGAACTACATTAGTGCAGTGATAGAGCATTCAGGACTTTAACAATACTGTACCTCAATAAATGTTAGCTGTGTCAGACCATTCAGAATACCTGTATTGACTTTTTCTACTACAGTATCACTAATGTTTGTTGGTCAGACCATTCAGAACAATGTCTTTTGTTACCGTACAACTAATTTTTTTTTTTTTTTGCTACTATCAGTACTGTGTTTCACTACTATTCCCTCTGCCTTACCAGTTTCAAGAAGAGCAATCTCTCTTTTGACTTCCATGATGGTGGTGTGGAGGTTGGAGATCTGGTGGGTGAGGCGGGTGTGTTCATTGAGACGGGAGAAGAGGTAGTAAGTTCCTGCCCCCGCCATCAACCCAACCCCCATTGCTGCCCCCACCAACCCCACTCCCAGTGCTGCCCCAGCCTGTAACATCACCCACAAAATATTAGCATTACTGTCTTCATAATGTACCGTGCTGTATGTGTATATCTATTTTATTTTATTTGTTATCAAGGTATGATTTTCTTTTCCTATGCCATACTACTAGTATGGAATCATAAATACTGTACAGGTTAAGTAAATATACAGTACAGTAAATCACAAAATTGCTCTATAAACAGAGCCAATATCATAAATAGGCTCTACAGTACTAAAGTATATTTTCATAATACCGGTACTGTACTGTAGGAGTATAAATGTATGGATTCCTTACTACTCTTTCACTAATATCTTCTCTTTTACATAGGGTAGCTGAAGGATGTTATTGTAGTTAGGCATATAATTCTATCATCCATTCATAGCTACAGACTGCAGAAAAGTATACAATACTTTGTACTGTACCGTACTGTGTATTTAAACTCACCCTTGCATTAATGTTAATGTTAAAAGATTTGTCCCCACTCATCTTGGCTTCTTTATTCTCTTCACTTTACTTTATATGATTGATAAGGATGCTGATGTATTTCTGGCAATGATGATGTGTGACCTGAAAAAAAAATATATATATATTAGTAATGAAAATTGGGGTAAATGGGCTCTCAGGAAACTTTTTATTGTGCTTTAATACAATAGAAGATTATCTGTAAATAATTTCAGCTGTCTAACTTTATGATAATCTGTCCAGGTTTTGATGAGGTTAGATTTGGTCAGATCAGGTTTGGATAATTCAAGAATATATCAATTATTAACGATTTATTGTAATACTGTACCTGTACAATCTTTGCATTATCCTGATTGTGTATATTATTATCATTATTAAAACAGACCATAGACACATAGCTGGGAGAGAATGTAAGCATTTCATCAATCCGGGGACCCCAGCCCCATAAATCCAACCTAAAGAAAAGATAGCGTAGAGAAAGATGAATACTGTAGTTAGTTTAATAAAACATATTACAGTATCCCTACTCTTGAAGCCAGCCAGTCCCACACCATCAAAGACAGATTCACCAAGGCCATTCCACAATGACACAGACCATGGGACAAACGATCGACTGTACTGACAAGTTCTACAATGCGGCAATTCATAAGCAAACCTATGGAAGGCCAACACACCACAAGTGACACGAGCTGGAACTTACAGAGCTGGCAAAGATGAGTTAAGAGGATGCAGCACATCACTTCAGATCTAGATGAGCATGCGCAATGATGCAACAGAACAATGGTGACTCAGATTACAATCAAGTGAACCACAGGCAAGAAAATTAGTATTAGAAACAAACCTATCCAGCAACGAGAGAAGGCAGTCAACTACTGAACTCCATACTGGTACAGTATTCCATTACAGGTAAAACAAAGGAGTTAAAACACCACAGTAACAATGAGTGATCTCCGAACACATGCCAAGCTCTACGCATAAGACCTAACTTTTGAGGAGAAAAACCTCGAGACTGACTGCACATGCTTCTCAAAGTCAGCTTAGTATCAAATGCAACTCCCAAAATAACCAAATTCTCAGATCCCCCCCAATACAGTCCCATCAAAAATCAAGGGTGGCGATAAAGGATACACTGTGTGAGACCCTAGTCGTGCCAGCGACTCATACCCCACAACCTGCACCAATCACTATTCTTAACCAGGTCACAATATTATGACTGAGTAACAGAAATCCTGGCATCAGGGGTCGGCACAACATCAATGAGGGTGGAATCATTAGCATAACCATACAGGTCATTCTTTGGGGCTGCTCAGCCAGACAGCTTGAGGAACTTCAACAACAATAACAGTTCATTCTCCAAGATGTTCAGAGGTGTATAGTAGGAACAACAGTGGGCCCAAGACACTATCTTGGGTCACCCCAAACACATACAAGACAGACAGTACTGAACCACCAACACCAACAGAGCAAAGTCTGTAAATGAGGTAAATTTTTACAAGTTGCCACAACAGGATTTCACTGGAAAAAAATATATTTCCTAGAAGGATTTAGTGTGACTACCGGGACCTAACTGGGGCAGACTACCGGGACCTAACCTGGGCAGACTACCGGGACCTAACCTGGGCAGACTACCGGGACCTAACCTGGGCAGACTACCGGGACCTAACTGGGGCAGACTACCGGAACCTAACCTGGGCAGACTACCGGGACCTTAGCAGGAAAAAATATACAGTAGAAATTAGTCAGACCAGACCAGACCTGACCTGACCTGACCTAACCTAATCTGGACTGGGACACACTACCGGGACCTAACCTAACCTAATCTGGACTGGGACACACTACCGGGACCTAACTATAAGAGGTAACTACTGTTATGCAGCATTTGCAGAAGAAATGGTATATAGAAAAGTTGTTTGTAATAGTGAAATATAAACACTGGTAATAGTAAAATTTTCGAAATGGAGTTGTGGCAGCTTGTAAAAATATTCCATAAAGTTTTACAGTTAACCTGAAATATATTTAGTCAATGTTATACATAAATACAAAGGTTGCCTGCCTGTTACACTATTATAACCAATCAGGCAACAGGGCTGATGCTTGTGGTAGGTAGATGATTCTAGCCGCCACAAGCCTCACGACCCAACTCCAAAGCATTCTGCATTTCATGAGATACACAGAAGTGCATCACACATGCCAATACCCCTTCAATATGCAAACTGCGAGGATGGTAATGCACCATTGCGTTCCATGAAGTTACTAAGATGCACAGCCACCAGCCTCTCAAAACACCTCAGACAACACAGGAGTGATGGAAATAGGCCTTTAATGGCAAAATGAAGAAGGAATTGGGGAAACGGTAATTCTTTCAATAAATACCCACCTAGCCGGATCTGGCAACACTGCTACAAAACGGTAATTCTTTCAATAAATACTATAAAGTTAGACCAATGACAAACAATAACACACATCACTCTTTCCAAACATTAAACTTCACCTGTATTGTAAAGTATGCAGTCACCTTATACTGCAACTCCCACATGGTATTCTTAAATAGAGAGAAAGTTACATTAGAAAGTCCATGATAAGAGAAGTGAAGAGCAAAACCTTTCCTCATAAAAACTTATCACTTATCAGCCTTGTCTTACCCTCTCATAGTGATTCCATGGAGATAAAACACTTCATTAACTGATAAATTGAACGGATCCCACAAAACAAGAAGCACAAGACTATTATAATGACGATTTTCACATTTTACTGGCCGCCCTCAGTTATTAGATGATCAATGTAAACATGCAAATGACTTATCTTGGAATTGGTACCACTATTTATTTACCACGTTTCTGAGATTTTTAATTCTTGTAAAGTGATAATATTCAATTTAAGTACCGCTGAGTATCTAAATGTGTATTCAAGTTTGAAGTAGTAAATAAAAAGGTACCTTTAATTGACATCCCGAAGTTTAGATAATCTATAGTTTGAGCGCATCATTTGAATATAGAAATTAATGGTAATATAACAAGGTCTTTACTATTAACTTATAGGGTGACTGCAGTAACGAAGGCAGAACTTTAAAGATTTGGGCTCCATTTCAGACCCTGGCTTACTTACTTTCAATTTCAATGGTCCCTCTTTTCCTTCTACAGTGCTTCATTTGTGATTGCTGTCCCACCTCTTTATCACCTTTATCATCATCTTTCATCCTTTAATCAAATCATTATATGGTAGGAAATTCAAACAATAAGCACAACTAATGGTGAGAAAGTAATACAATATTAGGCACATACATTTACAAATAAATGTGAGTCTACTTCCATACATGATTATCGTTATAATTATGTTTTTCCATCAAAAGCACTCATTTGCATATTTCATTAACCCGGTAAAATTCTGGAATAATGTAAACACTAGCTACATCTATAGGCCATAAAGGGAAATTAATAGTAAAATGGGATAAGAAAATGATCAAATAAATGGATACAGTTTGGTTCAGTTATGCAAATACAATGAAATGGACAAAGAAAAAGAGATTGGCATTTTAACACCAATAAAAGTAACTAAAATGGATATTATTTCCCAGTGATAGTTTGCGATGGTCCGATATCACTACAAAATTTATGGTATTTATGGTATCAATAACAGTAAGCTGCCCAGCACAGCCAGCCTCCTTGGGTCATAGATCAGGGTTGCAAAGGATGATTGTCTAGTCATCCTGGTGGTGAATCCTGACTCCAACTTGAACCCTGATCTCCTCCATGATTCGGGCCAACAACAGGGATTCCTTTAGTGGCATCCTTGGGCATTCCTTCAGTCCTGCACAAATGAAGGAAGAACATTAGCACTTGGTGATATTAATTAAGGAAGTCATTTCTGGGTAGGTTGGAGGGCTAATGATTCCTCTAAACAATGCCACTAAATAGATCCCCTTCTCATATGCATATTGAGATGGATTGTTTCTTGGCAGAGTCTGGAGGAATCAGTAACCCTCCAATTTACTCAAAGCAAATGATTCCCTGAATTTAGATTTCATAACCAGTAAACACTTTAGGGGCATTATTTTGTAACTAATTAAGGAGTGCAAGACAGCCTCCTGACTACAGTACTAATCTATACAGTTTGTAAGGTACCAGGTTAAAAATTGAACATTTACTACCTTCTTTCAGACAGCGGCGCACCTCCATCGCCTCGTACATCAGCCCCTGTGAATTGGGATAGTTGAACTTGTGCCCATAGTTCGGTATCGGGCACTCAAATTTGCCGCTTGGGGATTCCAGGATTTGTGGAGTGTTTGCCATACATGGGATCTGTATAAGAAGGAAGACAAAGCAGATAAAAAATACTGTATTACAAAAAAAAAGACATAAAAATGATAAACACAATTAATTATTACAGTATATAGGGTCAATTCAGTTCAATAATGTAAAACAAAAAGTTTATTAGGCCATATAAGGTACTAAATTTGGTACAGAACCGTACTAAGATAATAAAAGAAAATAAGAAAATGGATAAATATAAAGTACATCAGCTTTCACTATTTCCAGAACGCACCCGTATTGTGCCTTTAGTGCCAACGATATAGTCCTCATTGGGCAGGAGACAACGCACTGAGCTGCTGAGTGTGGCCACCTTCTTCTCAGAATATACCAGGGTTGCCCCAAAAGTTTCGTCTACACCCTGCAAGATAAAAAAAAGTGGCAGTTGTGAAATGAAGCTGCTAGACTATGGACTGGACAATTAACAAAGCTCTTTCTGATCCAAATTGTTCTTATTCAGGAGGAGGCATAGTGTATAAAAATTGTGAATGAAAAGGGTACTAAATTAAAATAGTTTGAAATATAAAATACTGGATAGACTTCACATGCTAAACTTTACATCGATATCGGGTTAAAATTCTCATCAGCAACCCAAGACACAAAATGCACTTACATCTTCATGGCAACTTCCTGAAGCCACAATCTTGTGAGGAGCTTCCCTATGCATGACCAGTGATGCAAATTGGATGGTGTATATCCCCAAGTCCAAAGTGGCTCCACCCCCTAGTTCATTACTCCTAAAAATATAAACAATAACTAAAATTAAACCAAAATATTTTACTAAGCAATGAATATAAAGTATGTAAAATCTACATGAACAAATCACACATCTCAGGACAAAGCTTTCCATACAAGAGTTAAAACTTTCTAGCATTATGTACAGTACATTAGGGAAAAACAAGCTTTACAAAAAACCATTTAAAATATTCAGATTTTTTCAAATATGTTCCAAGGCTTTTAATTCAAAGTTAAGTTGCTATTATCGAAAAATATACAAGAGGTCTGGGAAGTTACTGTTATTGTGCTAGGTCTTTGTGACTGAACTGAAGGACCACTGATTCCTTCATGCTATGTCTGGAACCCAACTAGTAGTACCATACCTCAATATAGGAGTAGGAGATGTATTTTGAGGATGCAGTTGTTTTGCAATTCACCCACAACAAACTGTGCCATCTTAGCTACTGTAGTGAAGTACAGAATTCAATACATGTAAATGGAAACAGACTGACCAAACTCGAGGGACAGAGTGCATTGGGTGACCCTTGGAGCTCAGTATCTGCACCACCTCACCCACTTCACCTGCCTCTAATCGCTTGATCATCTCTTGGTAGACTGGGAAGTGCCTCGTCCACACTCCCTGCAGGCACACAAACACAAACATACTCTTCTCCAACTGGTTCAATGAAAGACAGATGTGTCACCATGTTGTCTGATAATTACATACACAAAACAAACACACATACACAGTAAACAGGATGACAAGTCATGTTGTCATTCTGTCCAAAACCTAGATACATTCCAGCAGATGTAATGAGACAAAAGTCACATTGTAATTCTGTCTGATATTACATAATACAGTACACCACCTGGTGAGGGCTGGTTCTATCTAGAAATGAGGAATTTGGCATCCTCTACCACACCCTGGCCTGTTCTGTCTGTCTCTCTTACTATTTTTCATTCCTTCTGGGTAGCTGACGAGATTGCCCGATTGGGTGGCACAACAAGGAAGACTACAGACGGTGGGAATGTTGGCTCGGGGGTAGATACCTGTGAACCAGCAGTCCCCTCATCTGTTGCTTTCGAAGAAACAGATCTCACTGAAATCCAGGGCACAGATGACACTGAGGTCAAATGGTTTGTCATCTACCAGATGTTTTAACCAATTTTATGGACATGTTTTTTCTTTCCTTGTACATTTTCATTCAGAATCTCTCAATGGGAGGTGGGCAGCTTGGTGCACTCTTAATGAATGTAAGTCACAAGTAACTGTGGAAGAATTGAAAAGGAGTGGCTGGAGTTCGAAGGACCTTTAAAGTACGTACCTCCATAAGAAACACTTTTTTCTCCCAAGCTCGTTTTACCAACAGTTCAGTCTCCCTATAGTTGACACAGAGTGGCTTTTCACAGAGTACGTTCTTGCCAGCATCAATCATGGTGGACGCTACTCTTAAGTGTTCAGAGTTTATTACTCCCACATACACCACCTCTGTAATGTTGTGCAATGAATGAATAGGGGAAGAAATCAGACTGCTAGACCAGAACAAAACAGACTTGTTTTATGGAATGAAAGACTGTCCTAGGCCTAGCAGACCCTATAGGATGAGGGAGAAAGTAATTGAGTGGTGGGAAAGCAAGCACAAAGGAATGAGGAAGACAGGCGGGACAGTGGAATAGAGGAAAGGTAATACTGTACTGTATTTGGGTCCAAAGGAGTGCCCAAACCATCAAAGTATTGCCCACATCTTTGAAAGTGTTGCTTGATGGTAAACTGTATTGTCGCATCAATATTGTACCATTATAGTTATTTAACTGCATATACCATCATTGTACAGTAATCCTATGTATGATGCTTCTGTGATGCTATATACAGGGACCCCTCAATATAATGTAAATATATTTGACATTTGTTGGTAGAGGTATGAGGCTTCAGTGAGGGACTGAGATTTGATTTGATTAATTGATATTAGGCACTGCAACAGCGAGGTCAAATAGTGCCAGAAAAAGGTGATAGAGAGGCGAGACAGCAAACAGAAAAAAAATAGAAAGAAAAGAGGGACAGTTGAAGAACTAAAAGATAGTGGCTGGGGCCAAAAGGGCGCCAAAACCCTTAAAAAATTGCCCTGAGGGACTGAGTGTAAAATGAAGCAGTGGATAAAAGTACCGTACTATAGTATATCTAATGGTATAGTATTACAGTACATCAAAGGTCTACAGTGTTCTAGCTACTCATGCTTACCAATTTCCTCATCCTTGGCCAGCTCTTCATAGGATCCATAGGACTTTTCCACCACGTGCATCCTAGCAAACTCATGAGCCCTGGAGAGTGAACGAGCTGCTACTGCCACAACACGATGCTCTTCTTTCACTGCTTTCAGAGCCGTCACAAAGTCAGCAGAGATCATTCCACACCCGACAATACCCCAGCAAGTGGCCATGGCTTTAAGAAAATTGGGTGAAAAGTACAACATATCTTACTGATATTCTGGTTGTTTTATTGTTGATGTTCTCCCGGGGCAGAATGGCCTCCTGCCCCACAGACCCCCGATACACTGTGGTCGCAGTGAAAAACAAATTAAAGTAAAGGAGGGTATTCTGGTAATGGTTCAGTGTTTTCTGTATTTCACAAATATACAGTAGGCCTACTCATTATTTCAGCTGATGAACAGCAATCATAGATCAGGCACCTACCTGGTACAGTACTGATTTCACTCACTATAAACTTGATGGCTACTCAATATAAACATAAAAATAAGAACTATTTCAATATCATATTGGATTGATCACATTTACATTGAACAAATCACAGCTTTTATTCTAACTCTCACAATTATAGCTCTGGACTAAGCTTTACCATACAAACAGAATTTATAGATGCCACATCCAAGATATGAAAACTTCTACTACTGAAAAAATAATCAAGTATGGTTAATAAGCAATGTTGACAATCCATCTTGCAAATAAAACACAAAGGTAAGTTAAGGTGAGAAATTTTGTTAATTCACTCACATGGACACACGAGTTGGACACCTATTACTTCCTATTACTGTACTGTAAGCACAGGCCCAACAGATCACTTAGTCTGTATGGTAATGAACATCAGAAGGCTGGGAAAACATTTGCTGATCTTAAACGAGGATCGAAGTGTAAAATGAAGTGGTCAATATGAAAAATAATTAGAATGAACTTGAAGGTTCTACTGTACCTGGAGAATGAAATAGTAATGCTGCCAACACCAATGTCAGACTGCTACACCAGGGTCCACTCACACCAAATATATATACAGTACAGCTCTGTATATTATAACTGGACTAAAGGCCTTGAAAACCAATTTATTCAGGGAAGATTATCTAATGATGACCTCCTTTGCATTTGTGAAGATCATTCAATTGATATTTCTGTTGCCATTAAAGATAGGTATCAATGATGCTGGTTATGATATACTGTACAAATAAATCTATGTTGTCATTGCAGATAAGTATCACTGATGTAAGCTATGATATGCAAATAAACTAAGGGGAATTGTATTATGATTATCAGATTATTTTGTCATACCTCATGTACAGTGCATTATGCAGCAGCAATATACCTGGCTACAAGAATATTTACAAATACAGTATATACTATACAATACAGTATGTGAAAAAATGGGAAAATTACAAAATTCATCTTTAGTTAATACAGTATGCTACTGAAGTACAGATTGGTAGCATAAAACTTCCCTATTGTGTTATCCAAAAAATGAAAGAAGGAAAACCAAACACTGGAGCTACCCTGGCTTAGATAACAAATTTTAAGAGTACAGTAGTAATATAGAGTTCAACTTTTTCAAATCAGAATCATGTTAATAAAACTGTGCTTCAAGATTAACAGTTTACTCACATTATAATAAACTCCATAAATTAGTTTGCATTTGAATAATAACAGCATACAAATGCCAGTATTGTAATGTAAAATATTCAAGGTACAGTACAGAAAACACTCAGCCTTCTATCATAATCACTTTTTTTCCATTTTACACTAAGCAGAGAATAGTCATATAATTTTTTTTTATGAAGTTAATATCTATTTCTACATACAGTAAGGGAAAGTAAGAAAAAATCATACTGACAAAGTTATAAAATATAATACAGTATTCCTGTTGAGTATACAGTACAATATTAGAGAAAGATGAATAAGACTATTATCATCAATGCTCTATTTCCTATTTTTCAAGGTGCGGGGGCTCCCATGCTAGGGATGAGAAAAAAAATTATATAACAGAGAAAGGGTCAGAATACTCAATAAAATGGGTCACACCCTTCTTCACTCCAGCTTGGAAAGCTCACTAATACAGTAACAGATAATACACCAATATTGCTTGAGGTGATGTGGGCAGTATTTTAAGGGTTTTGGTACCCCTTCAGCCCCAGCCAATTCTTTTCAGTTCTTCAACTATCCCTCCATTTCTTCTATTTCCTTGGGGCTTGCTGTCCCATCTCTCTACCACCTTTTCTTACTGGTGAGGGCTGGGTCTATCCAGAAATGAGGAATTTGGCATCCTCTACCGCACCCTGGCCTGTTTTATCAGTCTGTCTTACAATACATCATTTTTGGGGGGTAGCTGGTGAGATAGCCTGATTGGGTGGCACAACAAGGGAGGCTACTGTTGATGGGTTTGTTGGCAAGGGGTACATGCATGTGAGCCAATAGTCCCCTCTTCTGTTGCCTTTGAAGAAACATATCTCATTATTTCCCTGGTTCCCTTTTGGGGGCCTGAGTATTTGTGAGGCTTCAATCAACCAGACTCGAAACTGCTTGGCCAGACAGTCTGGGAACTACAATAACACCACCATAACCCAGACTATTACACTGACCTGTATTGGCCAAAGAACAACCTTAACTAGTTTTTAATTATTTCACTTTACAACTGATTACCTACAGTATACTCCATTTTATTTTACCTGATGAAACTGTACCAGCTCCATCAAAATTTCTTAGCTTGTTTGTTACATATAAATATAAGAACTAAGATGAATTACACCAAAGTTTTACACAACTAAGTTTTACCTGTAACTTATAAACACCGAAATATACACTAGACAGTGTATCAATGGTTATAATTATTATTTAGAAGGGAATCGGTGTATTTTCACAATGATTAAAAATACTAGCTACAAACGACATTATTATATTATAGTACAGTATTATTTTTTCTTCATTGTCTACTACTAGCAAAGTCCCTTAAACCCTTGTTGATGAGTTCTTTGTTGACACCGTCATCTACCATGATCATGAGGACGCCTATCTTGTCCAAGTCAATCTTGTTCCTGTACTCATCATCAAAGAAGAGCATCTCACTGAAGTCCAAACCAGAGTCTTTTTGGATTCTGAAAAATAGTAAATTTTTCAATATTCACCGTCAAAGAATAGATAAGAAAAACAATTCATTTACAGGTGTAATAACTCGAAAATTACCATTCACATATTTATCCCACCGCTTACCACCAGTGTAACGGCTCGAAAAATATATGAACATTAACGAGTGTTAACACAAAAAATAATAATAAGTTGTTGGTATCTTTTTAAGCTTTCCTAGCTCTGGCCAGGCGGTAGGAGAATTGAGAATGCTATAGGAATGGGGCAAATTATACGACAAGATGACTATAAAATTTACCCAGGAATTTATTATCACACAAGATATCACTTGAACAAATCCACTCAAACACTCTAACTTAAACGGAATTTTTGGCTTGGAAATAGCAAAACAATAAGATCAATGATGACCAGAATTAAGCTCAGAACTATATTTAATAATTACCCTTAGAACTACACTTAAACCTAACCTGAACACTTGTACATGAGATAAGTTCCACCAAAGAATGGAAAATTAAATATAAATTAGTAATACTGAATAGAAATGATCACAGAACTTAAAAACTCAACTGACTTGCTGATTATACACAGAAATAATCGAGAGAATCACACATAGAATTATAAATACACGCACGGCAGGCAATGTACCCTTTACCGAATAGAAATAATCGAGAAACACACATAATAATTAACCTCCCAGATATCATTGCCTCGTGGATGACTCTTGCTGAGATCGCCACTTGTTCCGAGGGAGGTAGAAGAAAGAATGAGCTTACCAGGCTTAGCGAAATATTGGAACATTAATTATTTTCGTCAATAATTCTTTGAAACTGTTAATTACTTTTGTAGTGAATTTTAAAAAATAAAATAGGAGATTGGTGAGTCAGGTAAGTGGTTTTGGAGGTTAGTTAACTACACATTATTGCTAATCTGGGAATACAATACATTATTTTGAAGACTCCGCTATCCGTGATTAAATTTAGACACACTGGTTGATTCAATAACGTTAAAAACACCCTCGATTGTTATCACGTCCCTGGTTAACCCATCTCCCAAAATACATACACATAATTAATTTCCTACCAATTATAATAACTAACATATTTATAACATATCTATTTACAAACATTACATTCCAGTAATAACTACTATCACGTTTTCTTTCTTCGGCCGTGAATATAACAAGGAGGATGGACAAGAAAAAGGGGTAACTCAAAGAGACCCATTGAATAAAATAAAAGGAGCATGACACAGGTAATGAATTTACAAAGTTAGTCAAAATATCTAAAAAATTTGAATCAACATTTTTTCTATATTTTATAATTTTTGTTATTAATATATGCTTTAAAATTTCCAATTTATTCAAAGCTTTAAAACTAGTTCCTCTGTGGATGGACCATCAGTTGAATACTGCATAATAAAATACTACAGTGATTATTCTCAAAGTTGTCCAAAACTCTAGAATAATCAAGTTAGAACTGGGTGTTCAGCAAAGTGAAATGCCCTGACCATATCAACATCTATTTGGGGACTCATTTCGTGTTTACGGATGAGGAAGGGTATTCATTCCTCCTATCTATACCGTACTAAAAAAAAAAAAAATTCTTCCTCATATCCTGAAATAATCAATTTCCTGGCACAGTTTGGAGGATTGGAGAAAATGGCATGTGGAATTACAGTATAGAGTATAGGCTATATAATTTTTTAGGGAGACTGTCCTATACAACTGACCGCTTGAAGTGCGTAATCTTGGATCCCGGATATATCTCATGGTAATTGAAGTACTTGTCCCATCCGAGCAGCCCAATCAGCTGGTAGGCTGCCTGAGTCTCACCGGTGCGAGATACGGCTGCCAGCTGGTAACCTTCCTCCTTCAGTTGCTTCAGGACCTCCGGCACCTCAGGGTACACCTTCACCTTCTTCTTCCTGGAGTCCACCACTGACCCATCCCTGCAGTGGTTAGTTATCAGAATAAAAAGTTTGCCTTCTGATAACAAAAAACAATAGTTTGCCATCTGGTAACAAAAACATAAATGTACTTAAGTTTTATAATGGTATTGTGCATTATGTAAACTACTGTACTGTATATGCTTACTGATGAACAGATGATACAATTACAGTACCGGTACAGTACCGGTACTGGTGTTTATTGTTAATTCTTTCTGTGATGATAACTGAGCTTAATGAATGATCATTATCTGATAAAATCATACAAGTGCCATACTATATCTGATTAAACCAAGGGCACCACTGTCAGCTATATTCAAGAAAAGAGAGAGAGAGAGAAACATACTTATTTTTGGTGAAAGGTGGATCTACGTGTGTGTCGATCCAAAATGGCCACAAGGTGTAGTCTACATGAGGGAAAAAGAATACAGACTTTCAACACTCTCTGCACACACATAGAAACGCTTCAAAAATTTCTGACACTCTCTGCACACACATAGAAACACTTCAAAAATTTCTGATGTATATATTGTGCCATAATATGTTTTGAATATAATAACTACCCCAATCTAACCTAACTTAACCGAGGTATTATTACAGAAGTACCGTGTTCTTGGCTAGCAGAGCAGTGTTCCCACATCCGGCTAGGTCTCGGGAATTTGCCCCAGTCACTTTAAGATAGTTTACACTGGTTAAATCCAGGTAGTTTGCCCAGGTTTGGTCCCAGTAGGTTGCCCAGGTTAGGTTCCAGTAGTCTGCTGTGGTCTAGGTCAGGTCAGGTTAGGTCAGACTAATTTCCAAATTATGTTTGTAAAACGGGGCATATCTCGAAACCGAGAGAAACACCATAGATAAAAAGTGTGTTAGAATGGTCCAAAAACCTATCATAAAAAAAAGGTAAATTTACAGAAAAATTGGGTTTACTATATATTTTAGTTTCATTACCCATTATTTTGGACTATTCTAACACACTTTTCATCTATGGTGTTTCTCTAGATGCTCAGTTTTCGAAATATACCCCGTTTTACAAACATAAACTGACCTGACCTGACCTAACCTAGACCACAGCAGACTACCGGGACCTAACCTGGACAAACTACCGGGATATAACCGGTGTAAACTATCTGCAATCCTAGCCAAAAACCCAGTTATTCTGTAATACCAAATATAAATACAATAACCAACAGCAAGTGTGAATGAAAGAATCAATTGCGAGATATTAAAATGGGTATTTCTCAAGCGCTGGACCATAATCAGGTTTGGACTGAAGGATTGCAGATTGCAATGTTTTATAGTGTTTCTTTAATGCATTTATTGTTCAAGACCGTCGCATTTCAATGTTTAGGAAGATACGACCCCCCCCCCTGCGTCCCCTGCGCCCCCCCCCCCCCATCTCCATAAACACTTCATTTTCGCCATATTTGAACTAGATTCGTCGGAAAAACGGCCTTGAACAATAAATGCAATAAAAAAACAATAAAAAACATTGCAATCTGCAATCCTTCAGTCCAAACCTGATTATGGTCCAGTGCTTGAGAAATACCTTAAAATTATCTGTGGTTCTCTACCGTTCTTCATAAGTACCCAGCTATCTTATCAGTAATCTTAAAAAATCTGTTATATACACAGTATTGTATTTAAGTACAATACCGGTACAATTTGACATCTTTAACCAGTAGCAATTACCATCATTAGTAATATTAACTTAGTATTAGTATTTCAACAGATTATATTATACGTTACCACACACCCAGATCAAAGGCTATAAGTTTAGGCTTCCTCATGTTGTTAATTTAGCTCTCACGTCCACTAAACCAATTACTATCACCAAATTATCAATAACCCCTTTATAACGCATCAACTGATAATGACGGTATCATGGAGGTATAATCTTAGATTATACCTCCATGGACGGCAGTGTTGCCACTTTTGTAGAGCCAAATTCCCACAGATCAAGGATTTTTTTCCCACAGATTCCCACAGATTGAAATGAAGATCCCACAAAAATTCCCACAAAACTAATATAGCAAGATGTTATTGTTTATTTATATAGTACATGAATATTGTTTTAATACATATTACCACACTAAAGAAAAGCAATTATTTAACATTTGTTACCACATAACAGTAGCAAGCTGAAGATAAATTAAAAAACCCAGTTTTTTTCTTCCATAATTACTGTTAGTGATAATTAATATGTACTGTACTGTACATCAAAATGGTTTTAACACATATTTCCACCCAAAAAAAAAAAAAAAAAAAAATTATTCAGCACAAAGCTGAAGGTAAACTTAAAGATCCCAGTTTGTTTTTTCCATAATTATATAGGCTACTGTAGGCTACAAGAACATAGAAATAAAATCTAAATTATAACAAATAGATATATGTATAACTACAGCCACAGTTTTTTTTATTGTAGTACAGTAAATTCTCACTACACACTGGCTTTGTGTGTAAGGTATGTACTGTGTAATGAATGTTTGTACAGTTAACCCTCATTATAAGCTGGGGTTGTTTGTATGCTAGTCATGCAAAATAAGAGTTTACTATACAAATATTCATTACACTTTATATACAGTACATACATTACACACACACACACAAACATATACAACCCCAGTGTATAACGAGGGTTTACTGTACATCAAGAGCAATAATATTATCCTCCTCCTCTTCAGCAGTACCTTTAGAATTGAAATTTCTGATCATATCATCAGAAGGCTCAAAGTTTACACATGATTGAAAATAATGAATCAATCCATACCTAATCTGTAGCAAAGCCTCTACTGATCTAACATTGAGACGATTTCTCAGCTTAGAGTGATCCATATCACCCCATCTTAACCACAATCTGTTACTGAATGATATGGTTCAAATGATTAAAACTGACTTATTATTTAACACTATTAAATATTTCCACACTACTTTTCAAATCTTTTATTTACAGAGAATTTTACAGTTATTTGTCTTGTAAATTGTAGATTCCACAGAAATTCCCACAAACTTCATGAATTCCCACGAAAATTCCCACAAATTAAGAACAAAATTGGCCTCCCCACAAACAGTCCCACGTCAGGCCATTTGTCCCACAGATTTGTGGGAAAATCCCACAAAGTGGCAACACTGATGGACGGTATGTTACAGGGTCAGGGTTACCAATAATTTTTCAAGCTAATTTCGCCAAAATAATCAGAAATCCCGCCCATGTAAAACTAGAAACCCGCCCAAATCTATCCACTCCTCAGAGTCAGAGGCCGGACAGGCTCTGGCAGTTATCTACACATATAATAATAGGGGCTATAGTATGCATTTTATTTTTTTACTAATTAAAGCTTTTAAATTACTGAACGTGAGCATTGTGAAATAAGTATAAATAAAAGTACTCCCTACTGTTGTAGTTGTAGACTTAATTGTAGTTCCCCGGACTGTCAGTGTCTGGCTGAGCAGTCCCGAGTCTGGTTGACCGAAGCCGCGCAGATGCTCGGACCCCCAAATGGGAGTCAGTGACTCAGTGTGATAGTGAGATCTGTTTCTTCGAAGGCATCAGACAAGGGGACTGCTGGTTCACAGGTATATACCCCCGAGCCAACATTCCCCCTGTCTGTAGTCAGTAGTCTTCCTTGTGCCACCCAATCGGGCGATCTCGTCAACTACCCAAAAGGAATAAGAAATAGTAAGAGACAGATAGAACAGGCCAGGGTGTGGTAGAGTATGCCAAATTCCTCATTTCTGGATAGAATCAGCCCTCACCAGTGGGAAGGGGTGATAGAGAGGTGGGACAGCAAGTACCTGTACGAAGGAAAGAAAAGGAATGGAGGGATAGTTGAAGAACTGAAAAGGATTGGCTGGGGCCGAAGGGACGCCATAACCCTTAAAGTACTGCCCACGTCACCACAGGCAATACTTCCGGGCATATATATTCTTTATACTGTCCTATGAGACTGGAGTTCTATGTTGATAAGCAACAAGGTGTAGCTAGATGGTTTCTTTGAAAAGTGGTGCACAGTTTGTTTTATATAATGTAAATTGTTGCTCCTACTGGTAAAATTGAATGTCTATTATAGGGATAAAAGAAAAGATTGTGATAAAATATTTAGTGTTACTATATTAGACAAATTATATAAGAAAATATAATTAATTGGCATATACTGTACAATAAGCATCCCAAACAAATGCTCCCAGATTAGTGTAATTTCACCATAAAATGGATTATAATCAGGGCCTCTATCAGGGGGAAATAAACCTTCTTGCTTAAAATGCAATTTGAAATGGTCAATTGAAATGTGAGTATTTCAACATACTGTACCATACTTTAAGTTTGACACTCATAATTTGGAGACTATTTTGACAATCTACTTTGCAGGAAAACATTACTACATTTACTGTGCGAAAAGTTAATTAATGAAGGTTCATTTACTCCTGCGAGGTTCCAATCCTAATAACATGACACACCCCTATACTGATTCCTCCAGACTTTTTCCATTACAGCTTTGAAAATGTGGGTTTTTCCTTGCTCATAGCAGCCATGGCAGCGAGGCGCAGATCTTCACTCTGTAGCATCATCATGTTGAGAGTTGCCTGGAAGGGGGAAACATTTTGGTCAGATCAGACCCATAGTGGAAAGGTGTAGGGGCATGAAGTAAGATGAGGAGTTGAGACAAGAGACAGGTTGCATGTGAGGGTGTGGATCTTAAAAACACAAAAACACGCAAAGTAAGGTCAGGAATCAAGAGAGGGAGAGAGAAGTGGGGATATGAGACACTTTGTTGGGGATACAAAGTGAAAGAAAGAAAGAGTGGGTCAGTCCTATCCATTTATTACATGTTCTACTGTCCACAACTCACAGGACAAGAACTCCCAATAAATTAATCAATTAAGTCCTCCCATACACTACTTAGAAAATGCTGGGAGGTTGCAAAGGGAAAAAAATAAAGAGTTATCCCAGAGTCAACTTTTAAACCAACACATTACTCACAATATAGTCCAGTCCCTCTTGCACACTGTGGTCGCGGGCATGAATAAGGGCTGCTTTACTTGTCTGTACAGCTACGGGACTCTTGCTGGCAATGGTGGTGGCAATTTCTACTGCTCCACTCACAAGGCTAAGTAAAGGGGAAAGGAACAATAAA
The DNA here is from genome assembly GCA_034508575.1 of Petrolisthes manimaculis. Classification (NCBI taxonomy): domain Eukaryota; kingdom Metazoa; phylum Arthropoda; class Malacostraca; order Decapoda; family Porcellanidae; genus Petrolisthes; species Petrolisthes manimaculis. Next base: position 59,660 of record JAWZYT010003006.1, on the reverse strand, counting down.
ATAGTAATGTTGGTGTTTAAGATGAATGGTAGTAAAATGGTTAGTGTCATACTAAGACAATATCTACTGACAGACGACCTGCCCTGTAAAGCTGTACTGTACAGTATTTGAAATATAAATTATACAAACTGCTGGTTTGTACCATCCCTGCCTCACCTCACCTCTCATAATTAGGGAAGATGCGTGAAACAAGGCCACACTTGAGGGCCTCAGCGGAGTACATCTTGCGGGCAGAGAAGGCCAATTCCCTCACTAGGCTCTCATTGCCCACAATCTTAGGCAGACGCTGCAGTGTTCCCACATCTGCTGCCAAACCTGTGGTAGAGAGTGAGAAGGTGAGGTGAACAAAGATGTGACTACCTGTCTGACTGATGGATTACTGGTAAATAACTATACAAAGAACAATGGAAATATTTTGAATACAGTAATGCGAGGTAATCAATTACAGTCAAATTAAGCCAAGAAACATACTGTACTAGAACCTCAGCATATGGATGAGGCGATCTCATTTGTAGTAGAGCCCAAAGAAATCAGTAGTCCTCCAATATACAGAACTAAGAAAAGACAACCCCCTTGACTAAATGGGACAACAATTGAACTGACCCACATCGACCTCCTTGACTTGGAACCATGCATCATCAGAGCAGTAACGGATGTCAGCAGCGCAGATGAGGTCTACTCCACCCCCAATACACGCACTGTGCACCGCCGCTACCACAGGCTTAGGACACTGAGAACAGGGGGATGGAAGATCAGAACAATGTGGAGACTGGGGGGATGAGGGAAAACAGGTATAGACATATATACTGATGGACAAATAATGAAGAACATAGCCAATATTATTTGATAAATAAAAAATATTTGTCCCAAGCTGAAGACTTTGAAAGATCGAGCGGAGTTGAAAATCATCGCTGAAAACTGAACTTACAGTACTACAGGCATATTTTCCTTTTAATCATTAGGGTATGTTTCTGTATTGGAAGAAATTACAATTTTATATTTCTTCTTTCTTTCATTGATTAGTCTTCTTCAGGTAGGTTGACCACTAGGCTAGTTGTAAATAGGTTTAAAACCTGCCCCAATACTGTACTATAGGAAATTTCCCTGAAAGTTTGGTGATGATATCTGGTATGGTCTAGAAGTTAGGTTAGGACATTTTCCAAAATCTGGGGCACAGGAACTTAAGTTGACAACCAGGCAAAAAAACTTCCCAAAATCAGGGGCAAGAAAATGTGAAAATTTAGAAGACTCACTTTGCTCGGGATTAACAGGCAAACAAATAGAAAATAATCACGTACAAAACATTGATAGACAGACAGACAAATTATTTTTATTATTGATGGATATTAGGCGCCGCAACATCGAGGTCCTATAGCGCCAGAAAAAGGTGATAGAGAGGTGTGACAGCAAGCAGGAAGGAAATAAAAAGAAAAGAGGGACAGTTGAAGAACTGAAAGATGGGAACCATATAGTCTGGTCTCTCACTGGCGACTTTCCTAGCATGGGAAGCCCTCTCTCCCCGAAATCAGGGCAGAGCAGGGGCTGGAGCCCCTTCTAGTCTAGCTCGCCAGGTCTCAGAGACACACAAGCCCACCACCATGTCAAGGCAGTTCCCATTAGGGGGTGAGAGAAAAGAAAAGAAAAGGTATCGGTACAGTATATGTAAAACAAAATTAGTCCAGAATTAAATAAGGATAGAAAAACATGGAAATCCAGTATGAACCTTTTCCAGTGCAGTGAAGGAGGCCTGGTATGCAGCAATGATGGGCATGACACCACGAGCCTTTCGAGCCACATCATCATCCCCCATCACCATACCCCCTATATCTGCCATTTCACTCAGGTCAATACCAGCCGTAAACATCCTTCCATTGGCGGCTAGAACCACAGCCCGGCACTCACTGTCTGCACCCAACTGCTCAAACACTTCCCTGATCTCTCTGTAATGGTGACAACACTTTTACTAACCATACACACTAAGTCATCTACCGAATCTGTGTTAAAGGAATATTATTAAATAGGTTAGTGTAATCTTTATCTTATACTGTATTCCACTCCCAATATATTCACACACAGTCACTGTACAGTATTTAATATGTTCTTACTGCTACAATACCACAGTCAAACCAGCATACCTCCAGAAGGCCTTGTTCATGGCATTAAGGTTCTTGGGTCTGTTGATGTTGACCTGAAAGACATGTTGTGAAGGCTGGGAGATGGCCAGGGTATCATAGGAGTAGCCTGGTATTAGTTCCTGTGTGGTGGTTGTGGACATGGTGGCAGCCAGGGAAGGTACAGCACGTACAGACCTTAGACCTGTGTACAGTACATAATATCATTTACGGTAAGAGCGAGAGTAGCAACTGCATGAGGAAGATGGCGAGAAATAGCCAGTTTATTGGTGAATCGCAGCATAGGGCTGAGGACCAACCCCATCCTAAATGGGAAAATACTGACGTTAAACGAAAATGATGAATGATGATGATGAAGGTCAGGTTAGGTTAGGCTAATTTCCAAATGCCCCATTCGAATATCTAGGAAATGTTTTAGAAGAAAATAGGGTATTTATTGAAAGAATTACTGTTTTACAACAGTGTTGCCAGATCCAGATGAGTCCCAGTATTTTGCCTCATTCATTTATTGTACTTTATCACAATAATTTCCCAGTAGTTTGCCCAGGTTAGGTCCCTGTAGTCTGATGCTGTCTAGGTTAGGTTAGGTAAGGTCCGGCTAATTTCAAAATGCCCCATCTGGAAATGGGGCATTTGCGAAGGATATGCCATAGAAAAAAATATTCTTTGAACGGTCTAAATTAATGGGTAATGAAGGTAAAAAATCCATAAGCAATCACAGTAATTCATTCAATATTTACCGGAATCTTAGAATGGTCTAAATTAGAGGGTAATGAGGTACAAAAACTGTACGCAATAACTGTAATTCTTTCAATATTTACCAATGAAACTTACCAGATAAGGCTGACAAGACCCTAGAAGCCATCATAACTGTATTGGATATGTAATGTGATTTATATGAGTAGAGAGTGTAAGTTTGTTTTGATGGTGCTATCAGCTGACTGAGCAGAGTATTTCTGCAGTGTTGCCATTCACATTCAATCAGCTTTAGTAAACCCCACTGGGAGACTCGTCAAGAATCTTTTTAAATATTATTATAAGTTGGCTGTAGTCATAAAAATTACACTCATGTATTGACACATTCTCGTTTTTAATACCATTAATGTTGCGCTCTAATTGTTTTTTGAGTATTTCTATTCTCATTATTATTATTATTATTTGCCTTTCGGCTTGGCCAAGGTCGAGTTCTTCTTCTTCTTGGTATTTGTTGGGGCCTTTTAGACTGTTGACCATGAATAATTGATCTTCCTATTACCATGAAGTATTATACAAAATAATTGCCATAAGTAGATAAACTGTTAAAAAACATACGTGAAAACTATACTGGTAACTGGTATAATATTGAAGGCAACATTTGTGCTGAGGTTTGGGTCCATGATTGGGCGTGATGAGGTTCACGAATATAGCCCTTTCAACATTGGCAACGCTGAATATAAAAGAAACTAAATATTTTTATATTCAAGTAAATCACACAGTACTTATAAATATTTAGAGAGAGAGAAAAAACACACACAACCACATACCCCACCAGCAAATGATAATGTTGAACTGTATAGGGAGCCGTAGTAAAGACAAACGTTCATAATCACAATGTTGTCATCATCATCATCCCTGGGTGACTGGGTCTGGGTCATTAATCTCATTATGACATGGTGATTGTGCGAGATAAGAAGGTGTACATGTTAAGAGAGTAATAATACACAACTGTACACCCCCCATCATGAGTAAACTGTTCAAGATAGTGATGTTAGGTGCTCCTGGGTCTGGTAAAGGCACCATATCATCAAGAATAGTACGGGATTTTGGTTTGACTCATCTGGCCAGCGGTGACATCCTCAGGTCACACATCCTCAACAAGACAGGTCACGCCAGTTATCTATTTTGTTATATATATACAGTATACTACTGTTCGTGTATTTCTGGGTAATAGTCGAGCGTTTGGATAAATATTGAAAGGTTTACTGTGATTGGGTACGGGTTTTCTACCTTCATTACCCACTTATTTAGACAATTCTAAGACTATTTTCTTCTAACTTATGGCATTTCCTCCGCAAATGCCCCATTTCCAAGATAGAACTACCGTTTTGTAGCAATGTTGCCAGATCCGACTAGGTCCCAGTATTTTGCTTCGGTCATTTCCTGTACTTTGCCAAGGTTATTTTCCGGTAGTTTGCCCAGGTTAGGTCCCGGTAGTCTGCTGTGGTCTAGGTTAGGTAAGGTCAGGCTAATTTAAAAATGCCCCATTTGAATATTTTGGAAATGGGGTAGCAACTACCGGGACATAACTGGGGCAGACTACCGGGGGCTAACCTTAGCAGTCTAGCAGGAAGATGTAAATCCCCGGTGGCCATCTTGATTTGGTATTGTGGTACCTTTTCATTTTAGAGTGTCGGTAAATAGAGGCCTTACTACATATGGGTCAGTTATACTCCATGGACATGTGAAAAATCTAAATTGGCTTCATTATTCTCAAAACACTACTGAAAAATACGTTCAGGGACAGACGGACGCTCGGTACAAAGGGAAGCCATTGTAAACAAGCACACTGATTTGCTGTTGAAATTGAGGCACATTAATCAAACAAGCTGATTGGCCGTTCGCACCAATATGGCCACTGTACACACTGCAGATTAAGGAATATTTATTCATTTATGAGTAGTTGTATTAAGAAAGCTAGGGTATACATTTGCGACGGAAATAACCTATGAGGAAATTACATACATGTACTGTATTAAGAAATGTATCTGACTGAAGAAAATTGATGGTAATGATTATAGACAAACGCTTGACCAATACTGTACCTATTTCTGTTCTTCATATTATATTTTACTTGTGTTTATGTTTAAACTTTTTAGTTAATTTGGCCATGTTCATTCCATGTGTTTATATCTTGTTTAGTGTAACTTAATTATATCTTTTCAGTTATATAATGTGCAAAAATTTCATGAATGAGTACAGGGTGAAACATAGTTCTAAAGCATCAATCCTTTTCCCCCCCCCTTTTTAAATCTCCTGTATATTCCTATATATATTTGCTTGTACTGTAGAGATACTTTGAGAAGATGGTGCCTATATAATAGTATAAATACTGTAGAGATACTTTCAGAACTGGGTACTACAGCCCAGGAGTACATGAAGGAAGGAAAGCTGGTACCTGATGACCTGATGGTGGACCTAATTGCGTCGGAGCTGGCCGGGCTGAAGGGCACCTCCTGGCTCTTAGACGGCTTCCCACGCACCAAACCCCAGGCACAGGCGCTCCACCAACACCAGCAGGTAAAGAATGAATGGGTAGGGCAGGGCAGGGCACGATAGAAGGCAAAATTAAGGTTATGAATTTGAGATTATTTCATGGCTAATTCAGCAAGTACTTTATTTCCCTAGTATTCAGAATTACTGAATATACATGTATATTGATTGCTTTTGTTCAGTAGTATAATGTAATAAACATGTACTGGCTCATCCTACTATCTTCCTTTAAGCCCCTTCCACACAGGGGGCATAAAAAATGTGGACACAGGCAACTGAGTGGAATTCTTTCGTTTTTTACCAGTGTTAACAGATCAACAGTTTCCAGCAGCTATTGGCCACTTGTGCCTGCCACCCACACACAAAATTGGTAACAGTGTTTGCTCTTGTGTGGAAGGGGTTTAGGTTTTATTGTAAATGGAATCCAAACCAATATGATTTAACACCAAACAATTGCACAAATTTGGAAGGGAAGCAGTGCATGTTGTCTAGGAGAAATAAAACTCAGTCTACTTTTGTTTGTAACAACATGTGAGGTAATGAAAACAACTATGTACCTGGGACCAAGGTAGGAGGGGTTAATATAATGTCTGCATCATTATCACTATTATTATATTCAGGCAAAGTTGATCACATTTTTTACCCCAACAGTGTCAGTGAAGTTTCCTTGCTGGAGTAATTTCTGAGATAAATTACTCCCAGAATTAACATAGCTTGTAAACCCAAAAAAGTACACAAAAACTGTAAAAATATCACTGGCACTTGAAGGGTTAAACAAATAAATGGTACAGAAGCACATTGGCTTATGGAACTTTTTCAATATATAAAGCTTACTACAGTTGCATTGTGAACCTAGGGTTTTCTTTACATACCGGTACCAATATATATATTGGTAAAGATATGCTTAGCTGCAGCATTTGGTATATTACTTATTAAGTAACCAGTGTGCATTGCATTTTGAGATTGAGTTACAGAGAAATTTTTACTTAAATATATATCAGTTATTGGCCTTATTCTGGGAAATATTTTGAACACAAGAATCGTTTGCATATATATATATATATATATATATATATATATATATATATATATATATATATATATATATATATATATATATATATATATATATATATACATATATATATATATATATATATATATATATATATATATACATATATATATATATATATATATATACATATATATATATATATATATATATATATATATATATATATATATATATATATATATATATATATATACACATATACATACAATAAGTATACAGTACTGTTGATGTTACAGTATATTGATATCTTAGCACTATATGGTAGGTCATAATACACAATTTTTTTTCATGATACTCTACTCAAAGTAGGTCATACTATACTAAGTGAAGTAAAGTTTTATAAGCTCAGATGGGACCATGAAGATTAACAGTGAGAATACCTGAAATTATTATAAGTACTAAATTTGAGTTTTGTTGTGTTGTTCTTAAAAAATATTTTACATTACTTCTGTGAATTGTGGATGCATATATCACCTCCCTCAGAGGGTGATGATTTCTAGTAATATTTAAGAATGTTTATCATTTTACTTGGTAACATATTACTGGTACTGTTTGTAATATGAGACAGTACCTGTATTACCCTCTTACATTGAGATATGCCACATAGATATGGAGTATGGTGAGTTCAGGGATACACATACCGTACATCCATTGTGTTTGGATTGGAGCTAATGTTTTGTGTAAGACTTTATTTTCTTTTTAACTTTGTATTTTGCACTCAGCTATATTTCTATTTGTTGTTTGATTTAACAAATGCTATATAGTTTCTACATTATAGAGCTGAATTTAGATGTAGTGCTGGTAGCAGTGCTTCCTTTTTAATGACTGTATAGATTGCTTACTGCCCGAGTTCCAGTTTGATTTGTTCATAGCATACTCACCCTGCGTCCCTCGTGTTGTTCTGTGACCATTTCCCTAGCTTGACATGGTTCTGAGCCTTGAAGTGCCAGATGAGGTCATAATAGAGAGGATCAAAGGTCGCTGGATCCACCTGCCCTCGGGACGCACATACCACACTGAGTTTAAACCACCCAAGGTTGCGGTAAGTTTGCATTCCTCACTCTGGTTTACTATTACAGTATTTTGACTCCTCCTCAACCACATTCTTTAATCTTTCAAAAAAATAACTTTCCTCGGCAGTATCCACACTACTCATAGCTACACATCTCATAATTTTTTCACTGTCAGTAGTTCAGGTTATGTTGTTCATCAGTACTCTGCAAAGAACTAGAGTTGATGGTGATAGTTTGTGGGGATGAAAGCCTAAAAAAAAAAAACCAGAAAATCTACACATCACAAATTTACTGTGTTGGCAACTTCAATTAAAGTTTGACTATCATTTGCATTATATAAAGTGTTGTTTGATATTGACACTTTGACTGCCCATTAACCATCTAACCGCAGGCATTATTGAGTGTGGCCGCTCTCTTGCCCAGGCCTTTTTCCAGCCTCGTGCTCACTATGTAAACTACACATTTGACTGCTAGTAGCATGTAAATAAATGATAAAATATATTGAAGTACAGTACAAACCTTTAGCTATCTTCTAATGTACTTGTGAAGACTAAATGAACATCTTTAGGATGGGTAGCCAGCTCAAAATTACCAAAACTCAAACTCATTCAACCCTATATTCAAAATTTTCACCCTCTGATTTCATCATAAAACATGTCGGAATCACATTTTTCAGCACAATCATATGAAATATAATGTCTGTCGTTATATGGTAATTAACACAAAAGTGGAGTGTTGAAAACACATCCTCACAGCTCTTCACACACTGGCTGGTGTGACTCAGGTGAGTCCCTTGGCACACACATCCTCTGTTGTGAGCCTAAACAAGTATGTCAGGGGGGGCGCAAATTAAAAACTGTGCTGTTGACTTATGTCGTTACCCGCGGTTCAGGGGTTAAGATACTAATAATTGTGACATTTTTCCTGTCAAAATTGTCTTGTATGTCTTCCACTCTCATGTTGCTGAGCTTTTAGTAATACTGTATCTTGTTAAGGAGGCTATTTGATCCTTCAAACTGTGCTATAGTCTATCCCATCCTAGCTTGCAATTAGAGCCTAGCTGTATATTTAATGCTCGTCTCTGATTGGTCAATATCTCCAGGCAACCTCCGTTCACGCTTACCTTTCCCATACCAAAACATTGCATTTCTCCGAAGTACATTTTTTTTGTTTTTTCTTGGTGCCTCTCTTATTACGCTTGATATCTACTTAGCACTTTGCTAACCTGACAGAATAATGATAGAGGATTACTTTTATCGTGAAAAAACTACCCATATCATTAAAAATATACGATTAAATATGAGTTGAAGTGAAACGAGTAGCTAAAAATGTTTATACTGTACTGTACAACTTTTTTTATATGCCGATATTTATTTATAAATATTACGCTACCATGATTTAAAATGTGTGGAATGATGTAGATAAAATCCTCCTGCATGTCATGGTGGTATAAGATTGTAGATAAGACAGAAATTATTGCTGCAAACGTAATTTTAATGCCAAGATGTCAATGACACTTTTAATTTCTATAACCTGTTTTGTGGCATAGCTTGGAGAAATCAGTAGCCTCCAATTTGCTGACATCTTGCCATCCTTAAGCTATTACCTGATACAGTAATTATTCTGCCCAAATTATTTTATTTTATTTCATATAATTAGGCTAGGCATTAACTTACTGAAGCTTTAGGCATATCTGACACCATACTTTATGTATAGTATTTTTCTTAGAGAATGTCAGATGCTTCTCAGGGTCACAGGAATCCTATGTCATGCAATGTGGTCTTCTGCAGTGTTAATTACTGTACTGTACTGTACTTTGTGGCAGTGAGAATAGACTGTCAGTCATCATGATTCCGTCCCCCCTAACGGAAACCACCTTGACTTGGTGGGGGGGCTTGTGTGTCTCCGAGACCTGTCGAGCTAGACTAAAGAGGGCTCCGGCCCCTGCTGTGCCCCGATTTCGGGGAGAGGGCTTCCCATGCTAGGAAGGTTGTTAGTGAGAGACCAGACTAAATGGTTCCCATCTTTCAGTTCTTCAACTGTCCCTATTTTCTTTTCATTTCCTTCCTGCTTGCTGTCACACCTCTCTATTATCTTTTTCTGTCGCTATAGGACCTCGATGTTGTGGTGCCTAATATCCATCAATCAATCAAATCATGATTCCATCACATCTCAGTGTGAGTGTAGTTGTGTTCACCTCAACTACATTGTTAAATAATGTATTAGGCAAATTATATTAAAACTATGCCTTCAGTGAGTTCATTGTGTATAGTAGTAGTACAAGAAGATATAATTTTTACCATACATATATACCGGTATATTCAAATATCTTTTATGTGTTATTACTGGAGTAAGTTAACACTACAAAACTGCCCACAGTTTTTAAACACACCCATGACATTCATTTCACTTATTAATTTTCATTTATACTTGGATGATGGCTAAAGAGCAATGCATTTGACATCTTAAGGTTAAAAATAATTTCACTTTACTCAAACAGCAACAACCGCTTACATTTTCGTTAAACAGATGACTTAGATCCGTATGGTAATAATAAAAAAATAGTCTGGGAAGACAACTAACTGGTGGTCTTCATTGTGGAACAGTGTAAAATGAAGTGTTGGATATATATTTGTGTTATGTCAAGAGTGTACTGTATACCCATAATATTACAGGGTGTGGATGATGTGACTGGAGAGGCTCTGGTGCAGCGAGAGGATGACCGTGCCGAATCTGTGTCACAGCGCCTTAAACTCTATGCCACTAACACCAACCCAGTCAAAGATTTCTACACACAGCTGGGGATCCTGCAGGCCTTCCACGGCACAGAGTCCAATGAGATATGGCCTCGTGTGCATAGATTCCTTCAAAATCACATCCCAGCTCTCGGCGGCCCCTTCTGAACAAGTTTGATGTAGCTCTTCCCTTTTCTGCAACAGTCATATTTCCAGTATCCAACATTTCTTAATGTGTTTCTGCTCCAGATGCTTTGTTTCCTTATATTTTATTGTTATAAAGTGCCATATGGCCAATGGTTCCTATTACTCGGATGTTATTGCTGTCTAGCAGACTAACAACAAAAATTCATTTTTTACTTCATTACATCTATACAGGTATAATATTTTGTCACTAACACTGGGTCCTCTTCATCCTAATTTTCACCTTCAGTGCAAAGTTGTTTACCTTAATTTCCTGAGCTGTCCCTCCCACTTATGTTGTTCATACCAAGCTTCCAGGCCCTTATTAAATCTCTGAAGTAATACTTGTGTCTATGCAGTAGAGGTTTTATCCTATCTTGGCTGTCTGTTTGGTTTTCTTTAAGCTTCTTGTTATATTCTTCCTCCCTCTTTACTTTGTACATGTTCTTTTTTATTGCCTTCTCTTGTATGTTATATTATCACTCACTAAGTTGGTCATGTTAGTTCTCTCTCTTGTAAGGATGAAACAAGTAATCTGAAAAATAATTGCTTCCACTTACAATTTCCTTATGATACCACGATGTCTTCCAAATATCCAAGAAACATGCCTTAAAATTCTTATGATGGAATTTGCCCCTTCATCATTAGGAAAGAGCGAATGAGAGATGGTAACATGGAACTGCACATCAGCTGATTTTAATTATTTCACTATCACAGTACAAAACTTGGCCTTAGAAAGTTGTGCAAGATATTTCAAAGAATCTATTAAGTAACTATATTAGTATACAGTACACTCATTATTACTTGTAAACCCGACTTCATTTTACCTTCAGTCCCTCAAATAAGACTCCCAAATGATTTTCCAGGCATCAGTTATTTGTTACCATACAGTGACTTACTGGGCCTCTGTTCAGTGGAAAGTGTTTATATACTTTAGTGTAATAACAAGGACCTACTGTATTCTTCAAGTATTAATAATTACAACATTTGAAGTGTCTCGGAAATTTTGTATGAGAACACCTTTGTTTAGTCTTTGCTTCTGCACATTTGTTGTCAATGACTCAGTAACCTTCTAGTTGCCAACACTTTTCCACATTAACCCTCAGACTGCATAATTAGGTATTCTGACTTGTTTTGGAATTTCCTTTTGTACACATCAAATAATGGGAAAAACAATCTTGTAATGAAAAAGTAGATAAAAATTAATTAAATGGAAATCTCCTCAAACTTGATGAAATGGTTCAGTAAGCAAGTGTTGTGAAAAACATTCTGTGCCAGGAAGTGCCATTTGGCCCTTTTTTTCCCTATTTTTTTATGTGCTGTACAGCCACTTACGTAACTAAATTTTTAGTGCTTCCTTGAGTGCTGTTTACACCTAACTCTCTCCAACAGCTAAATCCTTGCATTCCAATTTTTAAATGCTTGTTCACTCCATTGTACTGCATGTTGCATAATTATGATATTTGGTGTGGGATGGTGCTGAGTAAATTAGCTCTGTAATCCAAAGGTAAATATGATGGGTTTTTATAGTGTATCAACATTGTTGTTGCCTGTAGAATGGGTGCAACTAGTATGAGGAAATTATTAATATACAGTACAGTGTAGTGAGATTCAGTGCTGTACTTACAATCCTGAATTGGGAAGTAAACCCCACTCCTTTTTCCATAAATAGAATGAATATTTGTGTAATGTTGTTTTACCCATGTGACATTAAAGTTGATTTATAAAAAAATATAGGAACTATAAAGTGATGTCATATACAGTATTTCAAAACGTTTACCATTTTAAGTACAGTATCACCCAAAGCATTATTACATGAACATTCATTCTATATACAACAACTCATTTATTCATACAGGTGCTATTAATGTGATTATATTCTTCCATGTGGTGTAGGTGTTCCTTAAGAAAAGAATACTGTAGTTGGTAGCTAAATGTGGATGGTATATTTTTATAAGCAGGTGGATTTGTTATCCAGCTCAATATTTACTGTTATTGCTAATGGTAAGACAAATGTTATTTGTTTAAATGTGCTGGCCATAATATTTTGTTTGTCATGGAAAATATTTTATTGTGAGGACACTAGAGATAATAGTCTTGTCCTTCATTTTAATAAAATTTCTCAACAACTGCTGTGTATTATACCCAAATATACAGCAAGTACATTAGCTTACATGTAGTTGTGCTTTTTATTAATTTAATACAGGTACTGCTCATTGGGATAAGAATTTTCCTATGTTTGTATGTTTTGACTCTACATAAACATTGTACCATATGATTAAACTGTGTGAAAACTTGTTAATATTAAGGTACATACAAAACTGCAAATACAGAATGCCTCATCTTTATTTCTCATCCTTACAAGCATCTTCCTCTTTGTCTTTTTCACCTTTTCTTCCATCTTATATGACCTGAAATGGAATTAATTTAAAAATCTGTATATCATTACAATACATTAAGTATGTTGTACAAAATTTGTAAACACTTTCATGTTTGTCATAATCATCATCATCAGTACCCCATTTCCCTTTTTATAAGCGATGGGGAGGCTCTAGCACCAGTGCAGAACCCAGCTCCGAGAATATTTGAACCATTAATGGGGACATTGTTAGAGAGCAGGGTCCCCATCCCTCACTCCCCCATTATATCATGGGTGATAACGAGACCCACTGCATCATCGCAAGAATGGTGGGCGAAGGGGATGCCATGTTTGTCACAAAGGATTAAGGCATATGAAAAAAATTACTGTAAGAGACAAATGAATGCAATACAAATTGAACACTGGTTAAGGAAATCAGAAGCACTGCAATAACAACTTACCTTCATTCTTTTTGCTGGTGGTGGTAGGGAGTCCTTATCTTTGCTGTCGTCATCTTCAGTCTCCATCGCGTCCTCAGATATGTCTTTGTAGTCTCTCTTCTTACGTTTGGCAAATGTAAGTCTCACTTCCTTCCCGTTGACTGTGATGTTCTTGGTGTTGAATATTTTCAGTGCCTCTTCCTTCTGCTTGTAGATGATTTGAGCAAAACTGCAATATACAGTCCAAATTAGGTGTAATAAAATGCATTGTAATAATTCTGTTTCTACAAAATATAATGAGTTAGTGTGCTGATAAAAATTGTAACTAGATAAAATGCATAATACTGTATAAATGTTTTGTCTGGCCTGCAACCATCCTCAGAATAAACAATGCAATCCGGCCCACCAGGGGTGGGCAGCCTCAGCCAGGACAATAGTCTGGCCATAAAATTTCAATGTTTGTCAATAAAATTCTTGTACAGAAAGTCTCATCCTAAAGAGGTTGCCCATCTTTCCTTTAAATGTAAAGTATGGGACCATTTCTCTCCATATAAACAAGGTCTCTTATACTGTACACGTCATATAATACGTTGATCTCTTTAGCAGTTCCCTAGTCTACCATTCCTCACAAATAAAGATTGATACATGAAATAGGATTGCCCAGTGGGGTTGACATTCTTCTGTGAATACTAGCCATTCCCCAGAGGGCTAGAATAAAGATTGTTGTAGGATCAGGTCATTTTCTAGCGGATTTAACGATACCTGCCCGCATGGATTATAAATCTACATGAGGTGTACTGCAACTGGAGGCTCTTTTTTTTTCACCGCCAGCACATGGGGGTGCATTATCCCTTTACATGCAGCAGTGTAAACTCCCTCCCCCTGTATCGTCCCTTGAGGACTGGTCTCATGGAAGGTGCGGCCAAAATTTTAGCGATTGTGGTAACGTGTAATTAGGCCCACAGCACTGGCTGTCAGATTAAAGGCTCCATCTCCCTGGCGGTCAGAGGCTCCCTGGTCCCATCTTCCTGGGTTTTGCTTCGGTAGCCCAGGCATATAGGGCCAGTCCCTTCTTTATTTTAATTTGTTTTATTCACTGTGGCCCGAGCACACCGAGGGTCTGTTGGGCGTGAGGCCATTCTGCCCCAGGAGAACATCAACAACAACATGAAATTGGCATAAGGTCAAGTCTCCAGAAATGTGGATAAAATTAATAAACTTGAATGACTACTGCTCTGAACTTTGAAAACAACCACTAGTCAAACTTACCCCCTCTGTGCCTTCATCCTGTCTTTGTTAGCGTAAATAATCTTCCAGGCAGTGTTGAAGGTGTTCTTCAGATCCTTCTTGGTGGTGGACAGAGCAATGTTATCCACTTGCAGTCTGGAAAGGAACAATTATTTGTTTGAAAACATGCAGCTTACTAGTTATTAGGACTTTTCCCTCTAATTATGTGCCAAAATTCTCTTTCACAAAACAATTAGAGTTGCACATTCACTGAAAAACAAAACATGTCTGACTAGTGTACAATTGCTCAAAATGTTATCTTAATTGAGGGGTTTGATGGATGTGGGTACGAAAATGTGACCACCTGTTTTCTTAATTGGGTTCACTAAAGTTTTTCTATTTTTTATCTGTTGTATACATTTATATATTTTATATATTTATAATCATAATGATATGTTTTTGAGCAACTGGACATAAACAGTTAATTTTGAAAAATATTTACCTGAATGGATCTAGTGGCCTATCAGAGTTCTCAGATCTGGCTTTGAGGAAGTCAGCATAGAACTTCTCGCCTTTTAATTCCACCTTACATAATGCATCTCTTTTCTCAATGGCCTCCTCTTTAGACGCAAATTCTATAAAGCAATAGAGGTATCTGAAATATAAGATACATTTTCAGTCAGTGACTTACATGTTACTTTTATGTTTATTGCACTAAAACAATGCAGTAAATATACACACTATGAAAAATACACAAAAAGAAAATAATTAAACAATATTTAAGAAAAATTACAATGGGAAGGCATTACCTTCTAAATTAATAGCTGATCTAAACTAAATTGTGAAGCAAAATACAGGATGTAAAGCAGGATATTATCTCTCTGAATCTTGTTTACATGTAATGATGAGTTGGGACAAGTTCAAACTGGGAAATGGAAGGAGGGAATAATATACTTATACTGTAAGGTGTACTTTGCTTTTATCTGTCCAAAATGAAAGTACTGTAATTTACTATGACTAACTTAAAGGGCTCTTTTCTTGGAGGTCGGGGAAGTCTAACAGCAGCACCAGCTACAACATCACCCAGGGCCTTCAATACGTCCTCTACTCGTTTTACTGTCAGTATGGTAGGGAAGCGAATGTAGAGAGTCTGGCTGTTACGCTCATTCAAACGGTTCACTGTCTCCTTCCAGGCCTCATCCTCATGTAACTGTGGAGGAAGGAATGATTCTGATGGATTATATGCACTCTCCACCATAAGAATAAAATAAAAAGTATCGGCAGGTTGATTACATAATTATAAATATAATACTGTATAATGTGTAAGACAAATTTTAAGGACTCGTATATACTTAGACCTAGGCTAACGTAGATACAGTACTCTTCACCATATAACATTATCTATCAATCCATCTGCACTTACTTTTACTTTTTTCCGTTGTTGCTGTGTTATGTTATTGTTTTCCTTGTGAGCTGTAAACTTCTCAGACTCCTCAATACTCATGTCCCAATCTTGAATCTTCGTCTTTGTTTTCCCTTTCCCACTCTGGTTAACTTTTCCTTTCTTATTGCCAACATTGCCTTTGTTTCTACCTACTTTCAGTGTAGGCCTTTGTGTATTCTTTTTCATTTTATGTTTTGAAATTCTTCCACTTAAGGGTTTATTTATATCACCTTCAAATTTTTTTTTTTCACTCTTGTTAGGTCCTTGTCTTTTCTTTAGCCTCCTCATCCTGGGTAAATATTTGGCAGCTGCTGTTACTATGTCAACTGGTCTCCAACTTCTCTCACCAATTCCTGAAATGAAAATTGTAAGTTATAAACACACAAAAGTAAACAAGTGAGTGACCTACTAATTGGGAAAACATCACATTTGCCGGGGTTTGGTCAGTCGTGCCAGGTTTCTACACCAGCCATATCTAAGTATCTGAAGGCTGTACAGTGTAGTGCCAGTAGTGCATGAGGCTTTTTATATGCCATATGGAAAGTGTCAAGCAATGGTGGTGGTTGTTGATGTTCACCCGGGGCAGCACTCCTGGTACACTCTGGTCAGTGAAAAAACAACTTAAAATAAAGGAGGGGCTGGCCCTATATGCCTGGGCTACAGAAGCACATCCCAGGGAAATGGGACCAGAGCTTACTGAACCAGGGAGATTGGGGGGAAGGTCTTTGATCCCACAGCCAGTGCTGTGGGCCCAAGTCCACATTACCACAAGAGTTACAAGTGGAGCCACACCTTCCATGAGACCAGCCCTGAAGGGACTTTAAGGGGGAGGGAGTTTATACTGCTGCATGCAAAGGGATTTTTCAAATTTGTCATACCCAGAAAGGTATCAAACTTAAACTTATTTTCCATAAGAGGTAGACTCCTTAGATCTGACTTAATATTATGTTATAAAATTTTCCATGATTTATCACCCATCAAACCCTTGGATTTATTCACTATGTCACCACAGCTAGGGACAAGAGGCCATAACTTCAAAATTTTTGTTCCTAGAGCAGAAACAGAAGCACGAAGACGATTCTTTTCACATAAAGAGTCATTCAGCACTGGAACTCCCTCCCCCATGATGTAGTAAATACCCCAACTATCTCAAAATTTATCCAACTAGGCTGCTTGATCCTTGGATCATTTGTGATCAGTGGCCCTACCAGGTGAGGATAATGCACCCCCGTGTGCGGCGGTCCACATAGCAGTGAAAAAAAAGGGCCTCCAGTTGCAGTACACCTCACGTGGATTTTTTGACCCATGTGGGCAGATCTCGTCAAATCCACTAGAAAGTGACCAGATCCTACAACGATCTTTATTCCAGCCTTGTGGGGGATAACTAATATTCACAGAGAATATAGTCAGCCCCACTGGGTCCTCAAGCAATGGTATAACTAACGAATAGTTCCAAAGGTGGGATGTTGCCCAAACCAAAACTCTCAACCAAATCTAACCTCCATTATGGTTGTACTTTACTATTGGACAATAATATACAACCCTAGTTAACCATATTTATATTTTTCTAGTGTATTTTTTCTCTTCTTTTGAACAAATTTGACACTCTTCCTTTAGGAAATGCATTTGAAGATACCCTCTACCCACCTATCCAACAATCTTGGGGAAAAGTGTCTGCCATTGAGCAATTTGGGTGGGGGGGAAAATACATAAATTTAACATAATCAGATGTAATTTTTCCAGGTTGTCACAGTTACCTACCATAGTAAAGTTGTATCTAGATCAGAAAAACCTTCCTTGATCTAACTCGGTTACTGAAAAAAATTTGGTAAATATTGAAAGAATTACCGTTATTGAGTACGGTTTTTCTACTTTCTTTACCCACTTATTTAGACAATTCTAAGACTATTTTCTTCTATGGCATTTCCTCCACAAAAGCCTCATTTTGAAATTAGCCTATACACAGCAGAATCCCGGGACCTAACCTGGGTAAACCACTGGTAAATAACCGTGGTAAATAACAGGAAATGACTGGGGCAAAATACGATCTATCTATCTATCTAGATAGACTGGGGCAAAATACTGGGACGTAGCCGGATCTGGCAACACTGCTACAAAACAGTAATTCATTAAATAAATACCGAAAATGTTGGCCGTCACAAACAAAATTATAATCAGATATCAAAATACAGGGTAAATATTGAAAGAATTACCGATATTGCATACCGGTATGGTTTTTCTACCTTCATTACCCACTAACTTAGACCATTCTAAGACTATTTTCTTCTATGGCATTTCCTCCACAAATACCCCATTTCAAAGATAGGGCATTTTGAAACTAGTCTGACCTGACCTGACCTTACCTAGACAGCATCAGACTACCGGGACCTAACCTGGGCAGACTACCGGGAAATAATCGTGATAAAGTACAATAAATGACTGGGACAAAATACTGGGACCCAGCCGGATCTGGCAACACTCCTGCAAACTAGTAATTATTTCAATAAATACCAAATACAGTACCAATCGCCAGTACCTGGTTATTCCCTGGTACCCACCAAAACACTCACTTTAGTATCCACCATGGTACACACAGTACCGACAACATTCACAATAATAGTACACATGATTCACTATTATCCAAGAATGATAGTCTATTATCCTTGCTACTATCTAAGTTCTAACTTATGCCGCTATCCACCACCAGAACCCAATACAAAATACAAATGAGTCTCACCAAAGATGAATAGATGATCAACTAATAAGTAACGAACTCAACAGTCTCAACTACAGATGACTTCAAGACCACGAGGACCACGATTCCATGTCGCCGCGTCGTTGTCTCGCAGTCGTAGATGGTAATAAACCGTGGCTCCCACTTTGCCAGACCAAGATTTCCCCAGACAGACTAGATTGGTCATAATTTTACAAAAAATATACAACATCGCCAGAAATAGTTTGCTGTAATTTGATGTGGCTCTGCATCTGTTGCCATACTCTATATGTATATATTCACCAATCTCAGTAACTCTTTATATTCACGTAAGATCAACTCATCAGCAGGTACTCCAGATTTAGTCAATTCCTCCTTTGAAAGGAGTAGTCCAACATTATTTTCTCATTTCAAACTTCTAAATTAATCCTTAATCAATTTGTCCATACATTTGTCCATTTACCTAGATTTGTCACTAGAATGGATTAAATTTCTCAATCTAGCGTAATTTCCCTAAAAGTGGAATCCCTGAGGGACATGCAGGGCCCTTTTTGTTGACAAACGATTATACTCATTTGCATTTTTAACGGCTCCTTGTACTTTGTTTATTGCAATACAGTATATAGTTATTTTTTTTAGCATTATATCAGGTCTTTAGACAGTATCATAGTATAGATTAACCCTTTACAGGGCAAGAACTTCTCCCGAGCTTTGTCGGTAGAGTAGGTTTTTGCCTGGTGCTGGGGTTATATGGCTTTGGCCACGCGTATACAGAAGCCAAGAGGCCACTATCACGTCTACGTTACAATACAACGTAAGGGAAGTATTGCCTGTGGTAACATGGGCAGTACTTCAAGGGTTGGGCGTCCCTTCGGCCCCAGCTAATCCTTTTCAGTTCTTCAACTATCCCTCCATTCCTTTGCTTTCCTTCGCACTTGCTGTCCCCTCTCTAATCACCCCTTCCCACTGGTGAGGGCTGGTTCCAGGTTCTATCCAGAAATGAGGAATTTGGCATCCTCTATCACACCCTGGCCTGTTCTGTCTGTTTCTCATTCCTTCTGGGTACAGATCTCACTATCACCCTGACTCCCATTTAAGGGTCCAAGCATCTGCGCGACTTCGGTCAACCAGACTCGGGACTGCTCAGTAAATTAAAGTCATCATCATAATCTTTCCAGTTTATTCAAAAATTACTTATACTAACCTCATCATTGTATAATAATAGATATCCAAGGCTAACTCAATAGATACAACCACCGAGGCTTGTCACAACGATGTCTTGTCATATCTACTGCATCCTCCTGCACTGCTTACTTTTCATACATAGATACTAGCTCCTGTAAGTCTTTCTTCATGTATAAGAAGAGGTTGCATGAACTGAACACCATACAAAGAGAAAACTTTACTTCCAAATTTTGTGGGAAAGCTTTGCTAGTAAAGGCTGTTCCTCATTTATGGTGCTTATTTTTATTTTTATAATGCAATCTGTCCATGCACTCAACTCTACATGATGAAAGATCAAGCATTAAATACATGTTAGTACAAATCTATTTAGCACTAAAAACGTTTGCAGGGATTTTAATACAGTATGTGTTTTCAGACTGCACTCAGTCACTCTATAAACAGCTTGGGTTGAGCATAATTTAATGGAGGAGTCTGTTGTGGGTGAGCTGGTGTGCTACTGCTTCCTCCAAATTATACCAGGAAATAATATTACCTCAGTATAAATTACACAGAGGATTAGTTTCATTATGTATTTTGGAGAAAATCGGTAGCACTCTATTCAATTCGCCCACAACAGATTACACCCTTTAATGGCTAGTCTCTTGCTAAGGAAAACAAATTTTTTTTGACAATGTCCCCAACAGACTCTTGTGCATAGTTGTTTAATCACAGAAATACACTGTAATGAACTGTTCCCTATTCTTTACTAGAAAAAAAATATATAGCTTGTTGAAGTTATCATGTAAGGTAAAACAAGCCTAGAAAATACAATAACTTTTTGTCTTCAGTTATAATAAATAAGAAAGCACTTATTATTCTTAACAAAATATATATATATACAAGGCCAAGAAGTCTGTGATTTCCTTAATTCCAAAAAGTAAGCAAGAGCAGGAAGACTTGGAAGGAGGAGAGGACAGTAACACTTTTGCCAAGTCAGCAGTTTCTCTACGACCGATGTAAATTTCTGATGTCAACAAAGTACTATACTGTACATTTTGAGGGCTCAGAACTCCATTCATAGTTTCCACCATGTATGACAATCATCTATGATCAACTAAATTTCATTGTGTGTATATGATCAACCACAGCTAATAGTCAGTCAGCATCCATGAAACCATTACTGATAGTTATAATCTGCACAAAGGAAGTCCATCATTAATAGCCATAGTCTGGACATATGAAAACCATTACTAATAGTCATATAGTCTGCATGCACTACAAATATTTATTCTAGCTTACTCCAGAAATATTTTTGACAGACATCGGAAACCTACACCATTTGCCGTAAAAAGAATAAAACATTCAATGGGCAGCAGTGGGACAGTTGAAGGGGAAGGCTTAGGCACTGGCAGCACATACAATCTTTATAAAAAAAAAAGGAAAAAAAAAAGCAGGAAAGCATTGTCATATATCAGCTATATCTTGGAATAGATTTTGTTCATAATTAATATGTGTATCTACTAATAAAAAGTTAAATACACTTCTGATAATTAAGACTTTAAAAATTTACCCATAATAATTCACCTACTTCAAGAAAGAATTATTCTTTATTATACATACAACTTTATTTTGAAACTCAAAAAATATATGCAGCTCTTTTTTAATATTCCACAGAGATTTAAATGAAGACAAAACTGAACAGGGGAATATGTAAGTAAACTTCTGAATATTTTCAAACTTAACAAAACTTTAATAATCCTGCTGGGAAGACAATCTACAGCTTTCATCCTAAGTTTGCATCCAGGCTCTGCTGAAGATTAGAGTAGTCAAATGCATCACTAAACCTTTCCCAACTAGCTAGTTTCCATCCTGACTGCTGGGACTATTAAAGTTTAGTGCCGTACTTTTGCTTGACAATTCAGAGCAGAACCGAGATGCAAACTCTTGATCGCCACTGTACATTAGGAACATATTCCCTCTAACTTGCCAATTATGATAATGATAGGCTAATATTGAGGCATGAAAAAAAAAAAAAAAAAAAAAAAGCAATTGGGAACCCAGATCTAAGTTTTCCAGATCTCTCATTCTTTCTTAAGGTATCAAACTGTACAACACTAATAAAGGCGGCCTATATCTAGGTGGTACGGTACAAATACAACTTCCAATACAAATACAAATTCCAATATTCAAAATAGACTAATCCATCAACCAACATATTATGTATATTTACAGTCATTAACAATGCTTACCCTCCAGAGCATTCATCATCATCGTTATATTATGTAAAAAACTAATTCTAGCTATTTGTTTTTATATTTTATTACATTGGATTTTTATTTGCAAACTCATGTTGGAAATAAAAGGTATGGTTGGTATTCAGTGACAAAAATCAGTGAACCTGTGTGAGTTTGATGCATGCCTTTGTGAGAATATGGCATATATGTGTGCATGTGTGTGTTAGAGCCCAACTGAATGACTTACTGTTGGTAGCGACTGTGTGCATAGGAATGAATGTATTATTGTTGTGATAGAACAAAAGAAACATTCACACATAAAATGTTTCCAGCATAGTCCAGCACCATCTGAAATTATCCATAACACTTCTAAGTAAGTAGAGAATTTTAACATTTTTTAAATTATAATTATTATATTCAAAACATTACTTCAAACAAGCAAAACCCTTTTATAAGTACAATAAACATCAATCCAACCAGTTAACATAAAATGTCTGGGTAAGAAAAAAAATATAGTTCTTTCAGCAAAGATCTTTCAAAATTTTCACTGAATGCTACATATACTCCATTATAAATAAAGTTTATTACAGCTTACAATAAGAGTCCACATCACCTGTAGACATTATATCATCCTGTAGCAGATATCAAATGTTTTGGCAACAGGAGATAACAGTTAAGGAAGTGAGATGTTGGCAAAATGGTGGGGGTAGCAATTCCTCAAAACTGTAGCAGCAAACAGACTCTCAACAGCACAGTTGGCATGCTTTGTGCTATAGTTTGTGGAAGTCAGAAATCTCCAATTTTAAGACAACATCTTACCCTCTTATAAACTTGAAAAGGGATTTAGGAATGGGAAGTAAGCTTGTTGTGGTGTGTAGAACGTTTATGTGTGTGTGAGTTGATGTTGGTCCTATGGCAAGTTGTTTACAAATTCTCAAACTGGTCTACTCGTCGCTTGGTGTTGCCCTTGCGGATCTCCCTCAGGGTCTTGTACTTGTCTCTTCCCTGCCGTACGTTCTCCTTGTGGATCTTATCCATCGTCGTCTCCTTGTCAGAGTCACGTGTGGACTCGAGGTCGTGCTTCAGAGCCTGTTGGGGAAACAATACTCAAGTTAATATTGTGGGGAGACAATTTTCAATTTAAGGGGAGCCAAATTGTGAGGGTTAATGATTTCTCATACAGTATATGCATATTTTGGTGTAAACTGAAAGTTCGCTCATTGCACACATTCTCAATGAATGATTCACCCATTGCGCGACAAACCACAAATCGGCACCATTTTATATTATTATGTGTGATGCATCCACAGCACGCATTTTTGTAGCTAAGAGCGGCCCAAATCCACAGCGATTCCAATAAGCTCATCTATATCTGGTTTTCGGGTGAAACCCCCAAACCCACGCGACAACCAGACGGTTTACCCCTCTCACTCAGCCAGTTTCTAGCTCCCTCTCATTCTTTCCATTGTTGCGGACTTGTTGCCCCCAACCCTACGCCCTCTGAAGCTCTGAAGCTTCAGGTAATTAAGGAGGAGGGAAGATGAAACATATTGATTGACAAAGAGTTTGGGCTGGCAGAGTCTACCGTACGTACAATATGGAAGAAGAGGGAGGCCATTATGTGAATTGTGAGGAGTTATGGTACTGTACTTCTAGGCAAAAACAAGATAAGGATGAACAAAAAGAACAAGAGGAGGTGGATGATAATGCTTTAGTTGTGTTCGCCCTGGACTTTGTAGGGTTTATGGACAAAATGAATGAGATCAACATTGAGAGCAGTGCTAGTGGGAGTGTTAGTGTGGTGGCAAGTGATGGTAGTGGCGCGACCTTGGGAAGAGCAGCGGGGAGGTCGACATAGTGTCACGGCCAGCCTCAGAACCCATTCTTTCACCTCTAGTGTGCTTCTGTACTGATATTTCTTTGGTAAGAACTTGTATTCATTGCTACTGTGACTCATCAGCAAATCACAATTACCAAATACTATACTGTACCCTGCATACAGGCAAATCCCATGTAACGAATGTTCACACAACGAAGGTTTTACTTTACTACCATAACGAACACCAAAATCCCTATAACAATTTTTTTTACCAAGTATGAAAGCCCTGCCACATCACACAAGGCGACAGTCTGTTGAATACAGCAGCGCCTCCAACGAAAAAAATGCGCACCATTCACTCTTGCACGCTCACTCCCGCACTACCAGTGTTGCCAGGTGCAGGAAAATTTCTCTGTTTTAGGGAATTTTGAAGTTACACAGGGAAATTATATAAAGATTGTTCAAAAGTGAATGGGGAAATTTCTAACTGATAAAATATCAAGATGGTAAATATAATGTCTATTTTCAGGAGTAAACAGGGATTTATTGAGGTAAAAAGGGAAATTATAAAGGTGAAGTTAGGGAAAATTTGTAAAGCAGACCTGGCAACACTGTGCGCTACAGTTCAAAACAATAACAGTATCTATCTCGTGCAGTAAAAGCAATGTAACTTTCGTTCATCATACCACTCAAACGCCCTGTAACCAGCCCTGCAATGTTGCCTAATGTTACCAAGACCAGGAAGTGCCCTACTCTCAAAGTAAAGCTAGACATTATTCATAGGCACGAGAGAGGAGAGAAAACTAATAGTATTGCTAGTCATTTTGTGTAAAATAAAACTGTTTAAATGGTATACCTGTACATTTTGTATTTTATTTAAACCTTTTACTCTGATAAACTGTAGCTTTGTTTACGCTCCACTGGCATGTTAAATTCGGAGCACTGGAGCCTAACCTGTTATAATTGGTTCGCACAACAAAAATTCATGCAACGAACGTTTTTTTTAGGAAAGTAACCCGTTTGTTAACCAGGGGATGCCTGTATTGGTATATAAGAGGCAGTGGCCTCCCATAAGTATTTTTCCCAATATAGATATATTTATACTATGCAATTTCTCTTTAAGCAAGTGCCTTTGCCACCCAAATAGGTGGACCTACTGTACTGTATATATCTTTTGAAGACAATTATTATTATTATTATTATTATTAGTGATGATCAGTGAACAGGCTGGGAGAGAACAAAATTATTCATAGATCCGAAGACCCCAGACTGCGACCACGATCACAGAAAGTTAGATTTAAAAAAAGACTAATCCAACTGACAGAGCCAGCGATTAGCACAAGTCTTAAAGCCGCTAACTCCTACACCCTCAAAAACAGAATCAGCTAACCCATTCCACGTTGCAGTTAAACTAGGTATGAATTATCTACAATGAACTATTAAACCAAAACAAGCAACCAACCTTGAGTTGGTTCTGTAGCCTCTCATTGCGTTCGGCTAGCGTCCTCCTCTCCTCAATGGGGTCTTCAATGGGCTCCTCCCCCGTGTAAAGGTCCTTGGAGATGTCACCATTGGGTATGTCGTCATTCTCTTCGGTTCCCTCCTGTTCAGCCACGTGGTGATGCTGTGGTGTTGACGTGGCCGCAATGAGGGCAGCTGTGGCCTCCTCTTGCTTCCGTCGCACCTCCTCTACCTCAAACTGTGAATGGGTTAAGGATATATTATTCAATACACTCTGAATCTTTCTATACCTCAAAGGAGGAATAGGTAAATATTACCCATTCACAGTTTTTCTTTATAAAACCCTTAAGCTATTAATCACCTTATAAAATCTATAACACTCACATACTATTAGCCTCCATAAAATCCATTACCCTGTAATGGATATTGAGACAATAAAAAATAACCTATAGATACATACCAATAGTAAATATCACAATACAGCAACCAATAATTCATGAGCTTAAAATATTCACTGTATCCTTACGTTTAGCTAAATTGGTGGCAAAACCATGTATTAGGGGTATATTAGTGAAAAAGAAAAAAACTTATGCAATATTAAACATTACCAATGTAAATAAAATACATAACAAATAAGAGCAAATTAAGGGTTTCAAAACACTTCATGTCCTGGATGAGTTAGTTCAGGATATATAACAGTAGCAATAAGAGATCAGTTCAAGATCATTGGTTGATATCAACTACTAACAAAATGGTGTACCCTCACAAAACAACCAACTTCAAACCAGAGGAAATCCTTCGTCTTACATGCTGTATTGCAATTCAATTCAATAATGCAACAACTAGTGCCAGGCCATATAGAGTATTCGGTAGGCAGATGGTACAAGATAACGGACAAAAATAAAAAAACACGAACATCGAATTTGTCTCCCTTACCATTCTGTTCAAAATGCATTAAACCATATATCGAGGAACCATTTACTGACAACATATTATTAATGGTTGATTAAGTCAATTGGTAAAGGCTCCTACTCAGTGTTTATTTTATGCAATTTGTTATTAACTTAATAAAAAAAAAAAAAAAAAAAAAAAAATCTCAATACTATGTATGACAAAACTGATCTTGACCCAATTTCAGCAAATGGCCTTGTAGGGGAAGTACGAAAACACACAATCGCAGGCTACAGCAAACCCTCGTTATACACTGGGGTCAAAGGGCGTGAATTGTACCACATTAAAGATATTTGGACCCTACAGGCACAAACTTCCAATGGCATATGGAAAATATTTCAGTAGATTAGACAATTACACAATTCAGGACAATCACCATATAATTTATAAAGTGAAATGCCACCCTGTGTATAGAGAGGGAGGTACAGTCGCGAACCAGAGTTTCGTATCCCCCTTGGCTGGCAGGAAGGTGAAGACAGTGTTAAAGATATGCTGAACAATCGGACAAACTGGTGTATCGGGTTGTTATGAGACAGTGTAAGGTTCATTTTCCATGACTTCGGTTTGTGGTTTGTGAAAATGAACCTCACACTGTTTCGTTACCAACTCGATACACCAGTTTGTCCGATTGTTCAGCATATCTTTAACACTGTCTTCGCCTTCCTGTCAGCCAAGAGGGGTACGAAACTTTGGTTCGCGACTGTACAGTTGCAGACATATGAAACAGACACTTTTTAAAACGGGCCCCTTAATAAGCATAAAATAGGACGCCGCCTCTGTACACATCTCATTCTACCTTATGCTCAGTAAGGGGCCTCATTTCAGGTGTTTCTTTCATATGTCCGCAACTGTACAATTTCCTTCAGGTGCCTTGTTACCCTTGCCATTTCTCTTCTGCATCTGGTCGGAGGCAGAGAGTATGATGTTACTGTATATTTATACAGTATAAATATAATATTCAAGTGCATGTTATTGTTGATATTGGATACTGAACTAATACACATAATTTGCCTCTCATCTACATAAGTATGCAATGTTGCCACATGTGGGTAGAGGTATGACAATGGGTACCACTACTGTACTCCTGAAGGCGACTGTATTTTGAATGGATATTCAGCGCACATTTGTGGAAGCCGTGCATAACGAGGGTTTCCTGTACTTACAAACATTGACAAAGAACTCATGGAAGTCTGAACACTGTAGGAAAAGTTCTCATATTTGCCAGTGACTAGGAACACATGCTGCAACTATACAAGAAAAAGCATATCGATGATATAATAATGAATTGTCACTGTGAGGAGTGATAATAATTATACAGGGGTTTATTTGCACTAGATAAATGCTAGGGGACATGAGAAGGAGCCTCTATGAATAACTATTCCCTATTGTTTCTTTACATCTGAAGAAGTGGTAAAGAAAGAATTGTTTGACAGTATCAGAGAGCCACTGATATATCAAGAAAATTTGAAGCTACATTTGAGGTTCCCAAATCCTCTCAACCATGTTAAAACATACCAAATTAGGGAAATCTTTCTTGGGATAATTTGTAAGAACAGAGTTTTGCTCCAAATCTACCAATACTACTGTTCATGACCACCTTCACTGACAAAGGTATCCTTCCCTTTAAAATATTAAATAAATTACCAGAGAACTGGAGGCTACTGATTCCTCCATACTGTACCCTGCTGTTGATCTTCACAATCATAAGTGATGGTTTGTGGTGACAAAAATTTGGAGGAATCAGTAGCCTTCTCTGATTTACTGACAGCATTTTGACCCCATTACCTCAATGGAATAAACATAAATAAATAATGAAATAAACTGCAGGGGAGGGGGGGATGGTAAAAAGTCCAGACTTCCACACAAGTTACCTTACCACCCACGCCAACACGCGGCTGCCCCTTATTAAGCTCTTGTTTCAGCACCTTGCAAGGAGCACCATAAGAAGAAGCACAGAAGGTTAAGTATTGGACCTCTGTACAGTACAGAAGCAATAAGCCAAGCACACATCTAACACCAACACTATATTTCTTGTTGGTAAATTCTATGCCCAATACACCCATAGTTAAGGAAAGTAATCTGGTTTGGTAAATAGGGCTACTGATTCCTCCAGACTATGCCAGGAAACAGACAACATCAATGTTACCAATTCGAGATCTGTTTTTTGGCATAGTTCATCAACAAGTCCCCCCTTCAAGTTGATGATAACATAAGACAACTGAATATAACAAGTGAAGAAATGCATGACCTGGTAAATTAAGAGAAAGTAAATATAAAGATCTGAAATTTACAGTATGCCAGATCATGCAAGTGACATAAGCAATGCACTTTTAATTAATTACAGAGAAAACACTGACTGCACAATCTAGCATACATAATTTAAAGTTTAAGTTTATATTCAAGTTTATATTTATCAGCCGACATCTTAACCTGAAAATGATAATGATACAAAATGTTACATACATATAATGAATGCATATGAATTTTGCATACACAATTCTATACATTCATTATCTACCACATTACACATACACAATTTAACAAGTATTGTTACCAAAGTGTAATGTAAGACCTTGCCTATTGTAATGTGCAGAGGGGGAGATTGCAAAATTAATGACATGATCTGATGGACCAGGATATTAACAGATGATTCCACCAGACCTACCTGAAGTTTCCTGGTCTCCTCATCCTTGACGTCTACTTCATCCTGGATGCGGTCAACCTCCTCCTGCTTGGTGCGGATTTCATCCTCCAGCTTGAGCTTTTCCTCCAGTTCCATTTCCTTGGCTTGCTCCAGCCTCACCATCATATCCCTCAGTTCAGTCTGCTTGGTTTCCAGTTCCTCCTTGGCCGCCTGCAGTTGCTTGAGCTGTTCCTCCAGACGCCGGATGGTCTCCTGAGCATCAAGGAGCTCCTTTTGTCGCCTCTCCATATCCTCTTGCATTGACTTGAGTCGTTCCTCATACTCTTTCTGCTTCCTCTCGGCCTCCTCGCGAAGGGCAATCTCACGTGCCAGCTTCTCTCTGCCCAAGCGGATGTGCAATTTATAAATGTTGGTATAAAAGTAAAGTACATCTATGGAATTTCATACAAATTCTATTTCAATATGCATACAGCAGTAGTTTGTCTTTAGATAAATGCTCTCTAATAGTTATTGATAACAACACAAACACACTGCATAAGACAAAATGAATGTGGCTCTCCTTCCCACCTCTCTTGCTGCTTTGCCATCTTCTCTTCCCGAGCCTGTGCCTTCATCTGCTGGACCTCAATGGTATCTGGCTTCCTGCGCCTCATGTACAGCTCATGGTTGCCCATGCACAATGCCAGAATCCGCTTGTTGATCCTCAGACGTGGGGCGAAGAACACAAAGTCTGGTGCCTTCTTGTCGATGGGTTTAATAACGAATTTGCGGTCGTTGAAGGAGATGTTCCGGATCTCACACCATGGGAACCCAATCTTGGGTGTGAGCCTGGAGAAACAGAATGAATGCTTACCCTAAAGGAAACCTCACATGGCTGGATGATTGTGATTCTGAGTGACTGTGTTGTTCTTACCTAGTTGACTTTTTAACACTTTAAACGCGTGGAGCTTGCCAGCTCTGTATTGCAGGCCTTTATCCCGCACTCGATATGTAAACAACACATTTGACGGCTAATAGCGTGTAAACCACTCAAGCTACATGAATAAATGTTACAAGATATTGAAATACAAACCTTAAGCCGTCTTCATATGTACTTATGAAGACTAAAGAAGGGGTGAGAGGATGGAGGAAGTGAAGGAGTTTAAGTACCTGGGGACAGTTATGTGTAAACATGGATGTATGGAAGGAGAAATAAGGGAGAGAGCAATGAAGGGTAGACAAGTCATAGGATCACTAGGTAGGATAATGAAAGGTAGAAGTGTGAGTATGGAAGTGAAAAAGGGACTACGAAATAGTATAATCCTGCCAACACTGACATATGCGTCGGAGACATGGACATGGAGTAGGGCTCATCAGTCAAGAATAGGTGGGATGGAGAAAGTAATGAGAGTATGTATAAGAGATGTGGTATGAGTGAGAAGGCAATTGGTATTGAGTGTGGAGTGGTTGAGAGAGTGAAGCGTAATACACTGAGGTGGTTTGGACATGTAGAGAGAATGCAAGGTGAGGAGTTTGTAAAGAAGGTGTATGGAAGTGAAGTTGTGGGATGTGGTGGGAGAGGCAGACCACCAGTAAGATGGCAGAACAGAAACATGAGGGGGAGGGGAGGGGAGGGGAGGGCTGGACCGAGTGAGGAGGGAGTGTTTGAACAGGGAAGACTGGAGACATTTCTGCCGTGGCCACCCCCTCGGGGGGAGTTCCCGGAGGGAACCAGGCGTCAGAGCTATAGATACATAGTGTACTTTGTACATTTTAAAATTAGTTCGAGTTAGTTCATTTTTTTGTGCCGAGCAAAGTGTCCCGTCAGATGAAAAAGTTTGATAAACACTGCCCTAGGCTCTCACCCTCAATATTTGCCAGCCTAAACAAGCAAATTTAATAACTGTGTTGTCAACTTATGTCATCACCAGCGGTTAAGGAGTTAAAGGAGTGATGACAACAATGTTTCTTGTTAAATTTTATCATGGAGATGATGTGTATGATTATATATTTGTGCACACTGGTATATAATATGTTTACATCCAATGATTGTGAAAATATATTAAGTACACTCAAAATACACTGCATATTGAATATGAGAGTAATCCAGGCTTAAGATTACTTTTGAGTCACTACTAGTATTAGTGGCAAGAAAATAGATAATAAATGTACTTACTTGTCGTCCTTTTCATAAATGTTGACACCAAGTGCATCGACTCCCAGCCAAAGTTCTGTGCCCTTTTTGTTCTTGATGTCAAAGTAATTGACTCCATACATCTCCAGATCCTGAGCCAGCTTCAGGTACTCCATCATAGCATCCTCTCTGTGGAAACAAACGCACATTACTGAAATGTACATCATGTTATTGCTAACAAAATATAATTTCCTCTTCTTGGGTTCAGTGGCAGCAGCAATAGCTGTATCCAAAAATTTTGATGGTCCCTAACCCATTCTCATTAACATTATCATGAATATATCTTAGGAAAATGACTTAAGTTGTGTATTGATAAGTAAACCAATCTGAACACACACACAAGAATGGAAATGGCAAATTATACAAGTTGTGTACTGATTTATAAATCAATATGAAACACTCCATCACTACTACCACCAACTCTGCTCAGCCCACCTAAGCATGCCCTTGTGCTCATGGTACCAAGTGATGATGCGCTCCTCCCACTCATCCCGTGTCAGCTTGTGTTGGTCCATGACACGCTGGGGCAAGATGCGGTGGTCACCTGAGAGAGACTTGTGGATGTCTGTGTTCTGATTGCCATATTTTGCCTGCACTGCATAAGAAGCCAGCAGAACAGATGTCTCGGGCGGGCAGTAGATCTCGTCACTTAGGATGGCATTTTTCACTTGCAGGTAGAAGAGACGCTGTGTGGAGACAGTTGCTTAATTATAGGCGATTTTCTAGAGTCAGAATCGATGACAGGATAGTAGTACAGTATCTTAATCTGAATGAATTTTAGTTTCGTTACACTTTGAATAGCAAAATTCTTATGTTATTGTCAGAATTGTTACTTGCAGCAAACTATGCCTCAACATGACCACAGAAAATATCCTAAAACAATAATAATTCCAGAAAACATACCAATGTGATGTCTTGGATAATTTCTTCGGATACATCCTCTGGGTAGAATTTTGCTCTGAATCTGAACTGGAGTGGAGTTTCCTTCTTTACATCTTGTGACAAAACCTGGAAAGCAATGGTGATGTGGTTGAAAGGTTACATGTTGTAGTTGTTGGTATAACTCTTACACAGTGAATGGACATAAGTTTATTTTCAAGAACATAGTTTTGAAGAATTAAAAGCCCTCCAATTCACCAGCAAGATATTTCAATGTACCACGGTTTAGAACACAGTACCAAAACAGAAAGAAATATGTTTGATAGATGAAGACATTTTTATTACTCACAATACACCACCGTAGAAACATGTTTACATGGCTTAGTACTAAAACTTAATATACCGGGTAGTTAATTATACCAACACCATACACAAAATTTACAACAATACAGTATGTGTAGTTACCAAAGAATAGCCTACATGATAATGCACTACTGTACTTCAAATATATACCAATCAGATTCATAACAATATGGGAAGAAATGAGCTAAGTATTTTTTACAAACTTTTCAGAATTACTCATTTCCACTCTAGTTTCATTTGAGATAACTTTAAACATTACAAAATACTTTATGCCAGTATCCTAGTGACAAACTGTGCCTGGTTGACGCTTGGTACTTTGGGGTTTGGAGAGTGAAAGGACAACTACACTACTGGGCCCAGCTATGTTAATATTCACCACATAGTATTCTTGAGGTCATAGAAAGGTAGTTTTCCTCCCCACAAGGTTGGCATGGTACAGCTTTGGACTCCCAAAACCAACTGAATGCAAGGTGAGAGCAACGTCACACCATGATCCTGTGCCTCAAGATATTGGCCTGAACAGAAGATGCAGTTTTCTTTCTACAGTATATTGCAGAATATATGAGTTGAAGGTTGTATGTCTTCACTATTGAAATTTTAAAAGTGAAAGATATCCCAAACCACTTTCAGCTTGGCAAGCACCTGTGGAGCTTATTACCCGAGAAATTGTCTGAGACGGAACTGCAGCACTCGGAACTCAAGGAATCAAAACATTACAATGGGTTACCACTACTGTACAATACAATACAGGAGTGTGTCTGCATCTATGACAACTTTTGTTTTATTCCAAGTCAGCAACCACTCTGAATTACTGTACCTACTGCCTTACCCAATGAGTGTTTAATTTTGTTTTGAATTTAGTCCTGGGGAATCTCCATAAGTAGAGTCCAATACGCCAGGACAAACTCTGTTGATAAAGGCAACCATTAACCCGTACCACACCAGAAGCGGACTTTATCTACCGGAAACTAGAGTGGAGATGACAGCAATGAGAATAACACTACAATCTGTCTATATTTACACACACAAAAATATGTACTGTACCTCTGATCAGAACAATTATTTTTATATATGGTGCTGTGAACTCCTTGTACAGTACTACTAAATTTACCTGTCACTACTTACAGTATCAAAAGAACAAACTCTCATAACTTTTTGGTACATTAGTGCTTGTATGGTTTTAGTATCTATAATGTTGACTATCCCATCAGCAAGCCTGTGGGAAGCATTAAATTATTTTCACATCTAGGAACTTGGTATGAATTAATTCACAATTTAAGTGTTTCCAGTACAGTGTTAATGTCTTATAAGTTTCTCACTACATTCTCTTCTCTTCTCTTCACCCTCTTAGCAATGTATGACCTAGATGGTTCATTTTCCTTTGTCTCTCAACTGCTGGCCTTGGGTTAATGTCCTGGATGGGATCCTTTTCTCATATAGGCTATATCTGTGTGGAATTGTGTAGTAACTATTTGGGCACAGTATGGATTGCTATCCCCATAGTGAATACTGTCATGTACTTAATCTTATAATAAGACAGAGCCAGGAGCAGTAGCACATTGTCTCAGTATTTATGTTTCATAATTTTATAATAATCTTGCCAATTTTTTTTTCAGTCCAGGTGACCATATATACTGGTTCATTATAAGATTAAGTACTGTATGTATATAAGACCTAAGCAGAGCATCTCTAGTCAAGAAATTACTCTATATAATCAGCATTCCCATTGGTCCTCTACTCACCCTTTTATTGAGCTTGAGCCAGGTAGAGTAGCCCTTGGAGTCGACGTACTGGAGGCCAAAAAACCAGATCTCTCGGAGCCCGATGGTCTTCACAACCTGGTCAAACAATTGCTTGCCGGTCGTGTTGGGCTGGATCGCGAACTCCAGCTCCGCGTCCATCGTCGTCACCCGAACATTTACCTACCGGCCAAAGAAATGTATTTAGTACATAAAGTATCTAGATGAGTATGGGCCACAAATCAAGAACTATCTGTACACACACACACACACAGTTTCCTAGCTACAGTACTGTCCAATTACCCAATGCAAGAGTTAACCGGTATTCTCAGTCTTTCATATACCCAACTGGTCAACTCTGCAACACACTACCTTCATCCATCTTTCCTCCTTACTACGACTTATGCTCCATTAAAGGCAATGTGTCTTAGTATCTCGAATGAAATTGGATATGATTTTAGACCACTCCTGTATTTCTATAAATCCTCATCCTCTTTTAATAAACAAATAAATAAATAAATGTAGAGCTGTCTTCTGCTCTCCATTCACTACCATGTCATCAGAATAAAAAAAATGGTGTAGCATTGTAACTCTCATTACAACACCACCACTAAAATCAAACACATTCTTAATGCATTATATGGTAGGTACAGGTAGGCCTGGATGGGTTCATGAGGTCAATGAGTCACAAAAGAGATAAGTGTGTCAGGGGAAAGTTAATCGATCCTAAGTGCCTCTATTCTGTAACACCTGCTGCTGGTTTCCTCTTCATTGTCGCACAAAACTATCATCACAATACACTTACCAACATTCCTCAATGGTACAGTAAATTTGTCACCTTACCCAGCGTTTCTTGAAAGATGATTATTGAACTCATTCATCATATAAAATTACAAGTGGCGGCAAGTACAGTTTACTACCCAAATATATTTTACCATTAGCCTAATATTACAATAATAAAGACGTCGATGAGATAAGGAACACAAGAGTTTCTTTTGAGTTTAACTGCAATCGTGTCAGGCATTTCCGGGGCTCCAAGGTCAGCTAATGAAACCCACCAGCTTATCGGTACCCACTTGTGGCGCCACTTCTACCACCATCACCATCACCATCACCTACTATCAACCACCCACAATCCACTATCAAACAACCACGTTCACCATCGTAACTTTAGACGGAGACTTACACGTAGGTAGGTGTTTGTAAAACCTTCGACTTCATGCCCGTAGACTAGCCTATAATAATAGGCCCAATATGGAGGGGAGGGGAGGAAGGGGTGCTTGAGATGTGAGAGGGACGGTAAGCTGTTCTCAGAGGTGAATGATGTATGACTATGTAGAAATAAGGGAAAGGAGACCCAGTGACCAGTGTATCGCCGAGAATATATATAATTATTTTTTAATATACGGTATATTGAGAAAGTTGTGGACAAGAAGCACGTTCACGATGAATACTATATTGTGACAGGTCCAAAATTACGTCCAATTTCGTTTAAAGAGTCGTGGAGAAGGGGAAAGATGGATGGAGGTAGTGTGTTCAAGAGTTAAGCAAGTTTCCGAGAAGAGCAGAGAAAAGACAAATTATTTATGGTTGTGCCTGGAAATGTGACAAACAAATCATTAGCTCAGTCAGATAATGTCGATACTCAAGCCACTTGAAGGTAGGTCACTGCATAAGATAACGGTTCAAATAAAAAACGAATTTCAAGACACCTCTCACAGTAATAGGTAAAATAACCCCCATCAAGTGAAAACAAAAAACAAGTTCAATACAAGTTACGTTAATCTTTGCTAATATCAAATTATAAACACACATTACATCAACTCCATCTACCATCAGCGGTCTCATGACATTGAAACAACCTTTGCCAGACGTCGTGAGGGATTATGCGTTGTTTGTTTCGATTGGGACTCCCAGAATAGAGTTGCATATCACCTAGGCCTTAACCGAGAGAAATGGGGTTTTGTGAAGGGAAATTATTACACACAATACCATTATCTACCAAGTCATTTTCCAGGCTGCATATTTCCGTCCTGTATATGTGCTCGTCTCAATACTACTACAGGCCAATTTAGTTAAGTTTGGTTGGGTTCGGTTATAGTTCCTTACACTCGATTACGTCTGGTAAAATGACCAGGGAAAAAGAATGAAACGGTTTCAAAGAAAATCCTATGGATAGTTTTATGGCTGTAGTACAACCCAAGAGTCATTTTTCATTTTTTTGCCTTTTGGCCCAGACTGAGACGAGAACGAATACAGAACGGAAATATGGTCCCTGGCTGAATCACGTGGGCTGAATCAGTCTCCTTTCCCTCGTCGCTCGCTTTCACACACACACACATACACCTCTTCACCCTCTCTCCCTGACCTAAACCAGTCTCTTGTGGCGCAATGGTGGCCCTGGGGTGAAGGGTAAGGCAAGCAACGTGCAAGTAGGAGGGAGGGAGGGTGGGAGGTAAAGGGACAGAAACGGAGGGGAGAAAAATGACAAACAAAAGGAAACAGATTTAGTGTATGTGAGACAAAGAAATGAGACAATACATTAATTTTTTGGTAAACTTCTCGATATATTGGTGGTGTAGACATAGATAGCTTCTGTATAGTAAGAAGAGAAGAGGGAGGGAGGAAGATCCGGAACGTATGAGTCGCATAATGAGACACAAGGTAGAGGCTAACAGAGAGCAAAGAGTGAGTAAGTTTGTCTGTATCATGAAGAGAGGTGGGAGGGAGGTGCAGCAATGATTCAGCTCTCAAGTGTTTTCAAAGTGGATAGCTGTGGAAGGAAACTGTGTACGAATAGGGGAAGGTGAAAGGGTGTGTGTACGAATGCGGGGAGAAGTGAAAATTAAGAGAAAACAAGCATGATAAATAAAAATGACTGATAAACGAGAAGGAAACAATAACAGACAACGAAACGAGATAATAGTCAACGAAAGAATGTAATTGAAGAGGAAAAACCTAACCAAGCCTAGAAGACCTTGTAGCACGAGGGAGATGGAAAGAAGGGACAGCAATCACGAAGGAAATTAAGGACAGCTGAAGAATTGTAAAGGAGTAGCTCAAGTCCAAAGGGTCGCCTAAAACCTTGAAAGTACTACCCAAGATGATGAGAGAGAAGGAAAGGATAAAGGGTGTGGGTGATGATGTAAGAGGTAAGGAAGGAGGAGGAGGAGGAAAGAGGGAGGGAAGAGTAAATAAACCCTTCCCTTGTCTCCACCTCCTTCCTTCCTGCACTCTCTCTTTACAGTGATATATTCCCTCTCCACGAAACTATTCCCTTCTCCCACGTACTCCCCTTCCTACTTCAACATATAAAATAGGGTGACGTAGGACATTTCACACACACACACACACAGAGTGAATGCAAATGTTAGCATATATATGACTCATAGATCAAATACCTCTGCCATTGCCATCATTATGATTAAACCACCACCACTACACCTATTATCAATACTACCACTACCTTCATTATCACCACCACTCCTTCCATTATTACAACCATAATTACCACCACTATTACCTCCATTACTACTAATATTATTCCCAACACTCCTAACCACCATTATTACAACCACAATAACTACCATTATAATTCCCAACACTCCTAACATCACCATCACTACCACACCATTATTACAACCACAATGTATGCCACCACTACAATCCTTATATTATCACCGCTATAACCCCATTATCAATAATTCAACAGGACCAGGATACAGACAGACAAACAACCTCACGTGAGACAGGTAGGTTAGGACAGCAAGTAGGCCACCTGACTCTCACAGATGGTCTCTCTCTCTCTCTCTCTCTCTCAACCAATGTTTCCGTGTCAGCATGTGTTCATTTATTGTGGTTATGGGAGTGAGTAATATGCTCTTTAATTCCCGTCTCCAAGGATATGCTTACCATACCGTAATTTAAGACAATGCAACATGTGTGTGTGTAAATTCGTTAAGAGATCCGTAAATCAACAACCAATCGCGACGGTCTGTTATCTTTAATTAGTCCCGTCGGGTCCTACAATTATCATGACTCATTAATATTCAAACAGTACCGTACCGTCTTCACACTTCACCTGATAACGGTAATATGGCGGTAAATTCCACAACTGTCACCAGGTAACCGTAATCAAAAATCCCGGAAGAAAGCCTTGTTTATTACGTGTCGGGCTCCACATAAGCATGCTCAAAATGGCTTCATAATTTGTTTGCGAGTTGGTCGAGTCGACTTATTACGTGTATCTGAACTTTGACATATTTGTTTTTGATCTATTCTGATTAAAACATTCTTTACATATCGCTAGTTTACATAATAGGCCAATTAGCCTATTCCATATATTTATCACTACGTTACAGACCGAAAGCCTTACGTAGGGAATGACAACACCCTGATTATAATTATGAATATGCAATAGATGATTGACAGGGAGTCACCCGTGGCCGTGGAAGAGAATATCGATACAACTAAACCTAAACTAAGAGACATAGACTGTTCTGGAAATTATAAAAAAGTGTTGACCTTCAAGCAGTTTGGTAATATGTACTCTGACGACCTTCCATTATCTCAACATAAAGGAACAGACAGGCATGCGGATGTGGGAGATTAAAGTGATAACCAAACCTACACAAGAGAGAGAGAGAGAGAGAGAGAGAGAGAGAGAGAGAGAGAGAGAGAGAGACGCCACACAGTAATGACCAACAGCTGTGTCCTGGACAAATAACTCCCTAAAACCCGCCATCCGACACCTCTGGCCATGACTCACTTAACATACACACAGGGGAAGGAGGAATAGTGTGTGTGTTGGGGGGGTATCTCGTCCCTCATCCACCCGCATGTATGATTCATCTCATTAAGTATTCCTATGAGGTACATAATTTTTTACGGTACCTAGTTTGGACGATTTGTTTGATGCAATACAACCATTTAATATATTGGAGTATTTCCTGTACATCTACCGGAATTTAAATTTATAAACACTCAAAATAAAAACATAACAGGTCTGCCCTCAATATACACATGTAGTCAATAATCCAGCTGTGAGAACTAGCGTACTAATTATTGTGGTTTAGGTGTGGCTGAACGGAAGGGCTACGGATTCCTCTCAATTGAGCCAGAAAACAGTTTACCTGACTGAATAACCAAGTAGGGTGTTTGTTGTGTAGCAATGTTTGGAGGAACGAGTAGCCCCGGGTTTGATCACCAGTGTAATACCTTAACCCAGATACCGTACCGTACAAGTTATTAAACTATATTACCAGGCATGATTAATAACTCCAGATGATCCCTTTTATCGATAAATTGGAGATTCCCTACACTATCACTGAGGTCATCTGTTTTCTGACACAGTTTGTAGAAATCAGTGCCCCCCCCCCCCATGATCGTCTTACCTTAACCCAATTCCCTTCATAGAGGCGGTGGGTGGGTGGGGGGGAGTGAGTAAGCAGAAAGTTCTTATTACTCTAGTTCAATCTCAATCTCTTCTGCCTCATGAATCATACTTTCTTTACTACCGTCTCTCTCCCCCCATGGGTTTATCCGAAATGGATGGCAATAGGACCAAGACGTCACATTCGTTTTGTTTTTTAAATGACACCTGGATTAATATTGGTCAAATCTTCCTCTCACGTGATGCAACATTATCACTGATGACAGATAACGAAACAAGAGATTATAGTGTACATTATCAGGTGCATGATGGAAGAATAGATTGTACAAAGAGCCTGATAACACTGATGACCGGTAATGAAGTAATAGATTATCGTGTACATATCAGATGAGTCACACATACCGTACTCGAGCCTTGCAGTTTCACACTATTGTTTTCTTATCTGTGAGAATTTCAGTACTTATATGCAGGTCAAGTGTGAGAGATATGATTATAGTGCTTTCTTTTTAATATTTCTGCTTAGTTTAATTATTGAGTTTTCTTTCCATAGGCTTCCTCTTATGGTAAAGATTTAACTTTTCCCTATTTAGTTGGTGAGATTAATTCTGACTTTGTATAATTTTCTACCTTTTTCCTATTTAGTTGGTGAGATTAATTGTCCTTGCATAATTTTCTACCTGTGTGTCTTGGTCAAGTAAGTAGGTTATGGTCAGGTTGTTTATTCTCCCTACAACTTAAATAAACAAGGCCAATCCTGCAGCCAATAACAACAATACTGTACGTGCCCATGAGGTGTATACTGGGGGGGTTTAATTGGGTCTCCCTCCTCTACCTCATGTATTGTGTTGTGTAGGGAACCTTTAATATATACCCAGTTCAATGGTGGGCAGTCCGTGATCACACATAAATAGTCTTGTGTTTGTGCCACTAACAACTTGTTTATCGGCTATACAGGGTATATGATATATTATTGATATGTTCACACACACACAGTTTGTAACCATGTCATGAATTATGGGTTTTATAATAACTACACACTACATACACACATCTGGATATGATATATTAATTTTGTATTTACAACATATATATAATAATGTTGTAATTTTTCATTTTTCAAGGGATAACGAAGAGTAAACTT
Organism: Petrolisthes manimaculis; assembly: GCA_034508575.1. Taxonomy (NCBI): domain Eukaryota; kingdom Metazoa; phylum Arthropoda; class Malacostraca; order Decapoda; family Porcellanidae; genus Petrolisthes; species Petrolisthes manimaculis. The sequence goes on along the minus strand of JAWZYT010003006.1, from coordinate 19,127 downwards.
TTTGTTATCCTTTTGCTGTTCCATGCCAAATCATTTAGGTTACACCAACTTATTTGTATGTGTGAAATGGTAACAACGGTGCTACATGTTAACAAGACTCGACCTTCATTGCAACGTCACTCTCCGTACTCTCAATATTAAACTAAAATAACTAATGATCCACACCTTCCCTGTAGCTGGCATAACTGATTACACGTGGCAACATAACTTCACTTAATGAACCACTACATACAATAATTATCACCATCCAACCTTCAACTGGGCCAAATATGCGAGTGCAGCCAATGATTCACCCTCGTGTCTAGAGTATATAATGAGCTTTGCTTGGTGTATCACCAGAGTCGGGACTGTACACATGTCATATGTATAAAAGCTATAGTGGCTGGGACCGAAGGGGCGCCAAAACACTTAAAGTATTGCCCACATCACCAATGCATGCAATACCCCCTACGGGACAAAAGGAAAGGAGGTGGAGAGCAAGCACGAAGGAAATAGAAGGTACAATTGAAAAATATTAAGTGGCTCGGGTCCGAAGAGATGCCAAAACTTTTATAAAGCATTAATAAAAATTCATTCCTGCTTACCAGTTGTACCATGTTGGCTGAGTGATGAGGTCTGTTCGATATATTTCTATGTATTTATCTTTCCTGAAACAAAGACGCGGATTTGAGAACAGGTGGTTGGCAGGAAGTGGAGGGGGGAGGGGTTGGGAGGGGACGGCAGAGACAGAGAGTGAGAGAGAAAACTGCAAAAGAGATAGAATGGATAAGACAACAATGGAGAAAAGTCTGTGTTAAGAATCCGAGAACATTTTAAAATTAAGAATGTCCAAAACTTTTGAGCAAATTTGGGAAGCGAAGCGAGACGAGGAAATTGGACATAGTAGAAGAAAAAGATTACGGGATATGACAAGTAAAAGAAAATGCGACTGAGTTAAAATAAAATTTCCAAGATAAAAGAATTTGGGGGTGTCAAATGAAAGGAAATGCAGTGACAAGTATAGTTTAAAGCAGAATGAAAATCGATATTCCATACAGTAGGTTTAACATCTAATATATAATTACGAAACTAAAGGAAATGAAGGCCCAGGGCGGTTATGAGAAAGAAGGGAAAATGAGGGATGAGATAAAGCCGATGAAAAGAGAATACGGTCATCTAACACGAAATATAGATGAAATAAACATGATGAAACTGTGAAAACCGGGTACGAGAAAGGGAATGAGGGACACATAAAGAAAGGAGCCCGAGGGAAAGATCTATCGGTAGAGAAAGGGAGGAAGGGAAGGAACCAGGGAGGGGACAATAGGGTAAGGAAGGATCTAGGGTGAGGAGGGATGGGTGGGGCGAGGCGAGGCGTGTGTGAGTCAGAGTGTGTCCTGGTGAGACGGTTAGGGCGAGTATATTTCACCCAACATATTCCACTCTCCTTCACTCTCACACTCTCTGACCACATCACATATTAACCCACTTTCCTTCATCCCTTGCTGCACATCACAAGTCTCTAACACAGTGCTCGTTTAATACTTCATAATTGATCTGTCTTTTAAGTTTCTTTTTCGAAAACTTCTGATAACTTTTTGAAAATTCAAATTCACAGGCCATTTCCTGCCTCTTCCTTTTTTATGTTGCAATCCATTATTTACAATCACGAGCATCATCGAAAAAAGTTGAACGATTTGTTCACATCACAAGTTCAGAGTATACAAAAATGTATTTTTTCTAAGTAGGATATTTCCGTTCCGTTACAGCCGTTATTACTAATCTACACACAGCACGCATGATCAAAGCGCAAACACCCAGAACATCAATAATACAATAAAAACAAAACCCAAACGAAAGCTGGGTTGAAGGAGAAACAGATGGACACAAACAAACAAATAAATAAACAAACAGACAGACAGACGAGGAGCGAACGTGTGTTCGATGCGCGGGTCTGTTCAAAAGTGGCAACCTCAGCCTGGCTGGTGGGTTGGGTTCTCAGCGTGTCGGGTGGTGGTGGTGGTGGTGGTGCCTGGGAGCCGGCCGGTAACACTCCCTTCTTCCATGTCCCTCCTCCCCCATACCACTCCCTCTCCTTCCTCACCCACCGTCCTTCCTCCCTTTCCACACATCCCCCTTTCCTTCTGCACCCTCTCCCTCCGTCCTTCCTCCCCCTCTCTACCATTCTTTCTCCACTCTCCTTCTAATCCTCCCTCACTTCCATTCCCCCCTTTCTCCTCCCAGCTGTTCCCTGCCATCCTCCTTTCGTTCTCTCCAGCTGGTCTCCTCCCAACTATCCCTCTCCCTTCGTCCCCCCTACCCTCTTCTCTTCGTCCTCCTTTTATCTCTTCCTACTCCACTCTCCCCTTCCTACCCCTACCCTCCCTCTATCGTCCTTCACTTTGCCTCACTGCCCACCCACACAACTCCCCCCATTCCAACTCTCCTCCCTCCCCCCTCTCTCTTTCCCTCCTTAATCTCCTCTCCCACTCCACGATTTACCTTTGCCCTCTCGCTTCATGTCCCACTCTCCTTTCACCTCTCCTCTCACCCTCATCTTTCAAAACTTTCGTCTTGACTATATTTCCAAACAGCCTTGCAAGAACCTAATACAAAAATGTGTTGCTGTTTGAAAGTCCTCTATATTCCTATAGCCTATACTGTACAGAATATCTCCTTTCCATTTGTTACTCGTATCTGCCCACAATCTTTTCATATACTTTCAATTTCTACTATGTAACTTTTCACACCACCTCACCTTCATCACTCCACTATATTCTTTTCCTTCTCTTTTCCACCACCATCCGTCCCTCCACATCCTATGCATCTCTTCACGTCTCTCCAACCATTTCCTCTTGCCAATTTGTATGTGTTTATATAATGTATACCTATTTTTCTTCCTCTTCCACTGTCGCCCCTCTTGTTCCTTCTCTTATTTCTTGGTGGTCATTTGTCTTCCTTTCTTTTTCTATTCTTTCTTTTCCTTTCCTTTTCTTTACTAACATAAATTAACAACCCCACTAAGATCATTAGGTCAGTTGCTCTTTTGAAAGTGTTTCGGATTCCTTTGCATTCCTGTGTGACCCATTCTTCTTCTCCATGTTTTTATGTTATTTCTTACTCTTCCTCTCCTTCACCAGGCTCACCTAATCAAGTTCTCACCACGCTTCCTCCGCCTGGCTTCTTGTAAACACTTCCTGCCCTCATCTGCACACTCACTCCTCACTTCTCTACTCTGTTCTGCTCCTCTTCTCATTAATTCTTCTCTTAGCTTCTTGTTCCTCATCTTTTATTTCCTCTATACATTCATGATATATCATCTCATCTCTGTTCTCGCTCTATACTTAACTCTCTCCCGTTTCACCATATTTATTTCGACTCTCTCCACGTAACCCTTTCCCATCTCTCTCTCTCTCTCTCTCTCTCTCTCTCTCTCTCTCTCTCTCTCTCTCTCTCTCTCTCTCTCCACCACACAAACCTTAGGACAACTGCCCTTTCCTTCACAACGTATCTGTGACAATAACAGGCAGGTCATTATTAAACTTGCAAGCATCGGGTGCCGGGTGGTGCATTCTGAGAGAGAGAGAGAGAGAGAGAGAGAGAGAGAGAGAGAGAGAGAGAGAGAGAGAGAGAGAGAGAGAGACTGGTACCAGTATGTAATAGCAAGTGTCAAACTATATAATTATGTGTATTTGTCATTTATCTGATATACAGCCGAGGTCAAACAGTGTCATCACATAACATAGGGGTGACAAGTAAACAACGGCACCACATCACTGTTTCCATGTGGGATTACGATATTGTAAAGCATTCGTCACTAATGAGTAAACAATACCTAGGTAGGATGAGTGTAAATAATGAGTGTGGGGTAAACATGGTGAGCACAGGGAATCAATCATTAGCCCTCCCCCCACAACAGATGACGCCCATAACCCACGTATATGTACCACGTAGAGGAATCTAGTTCAGCTTGCTTCAAGAGGGATGCTATAAAATGTATGTGTGTGTGTTGGGGACATGAAGGTAGTATAGCGCCATGGTAGGAGAGGGAGGAATGGGGGAGGAGAGGAGGGAGGGCAGCAATAGGGAGGGGATGGGAAGGTACCATGGAGCTAGAATAGGAGGAGGCGGCCCGCGCGTTCATTTGGGTCTCAGTGGAGTGAAGCCAGTCAGGTCCTCAGAAGCCAACGCCTAGTATTGGCAAGAAAGGCTGACCACTCATAGTACCCATACAGTTTACCCATATTCCTCACGATGTTTATTCATTTTTAATTACGGTATGACATGTATTTCGTATTCTTTAATTAATAACATACAATTCACACATCTTTCAATAATATAAATAGAAATTTATAAATTACTGACCTATCACTCTATACCAAATTGGCCACTGAAATGTATAAGTTTTGTATATATTTGTCAACTCTTTACTTTCACTTTGGATGCCTACTTCTTAGTGATTTGTTTGGCCTTATATACATATTTCACCAACAAATATGATTCAGCAACTGCCTTAATTAACTAATTCAAGTGATTTTCAGTCGTACATGTGGCCAGCTAAAGTAGAAAATATGTATTTGTGGTCATAATATATTAACACTGATATTATTATTTTGCTACAATCTACCCTCACCAAAGTGGTGCTGGACCCTCTTTCCCTAAACAGTTTTTCTGATGTAATACATATATCAATTACATCATCAGATGGATACACCAAGTTTACTCTGTCTTTAAGTTTTACCAAGGAAAGAATATGTTTATCAGTCTTGTCTGAATTTAGGGAACAATGTTATGGTTCACAATACAAGGACTTCATTAACTTATATACAACAAATCCTGCTATATATACAACTATCTTATTTGTATACTTTGAGAGATGAGACTGACTTGGAATATACATGTATTCCTCTGACTCTTCATTAACAGAATCAGATAATATCCTACTTTTCAGAACAGAGTCATTGATTACCTAAAGAGAAATATTATTTTTAATATTTCTAACACACTTGCTTGACACACTTAAAATTGGAACAGAATCCAATGGTATGCATTTCCTTGGAATAATAGGCATGACCAAGTAACTGATCATCCTAACTAGGGAAGCAAAATGAATAATGCAGTATTTAATGATACATGTAATGCCAATTACAGTTACACTGAGAAGGAAGCCAACTCTTATACTGTATATGTCATGAACTCTTATACTGTATATGTCATGAAGTCGGAAAAAGAAAAATACCTGAATTATTGTTGTATATTCAAAACCATGACATTTTCAACCTTAGTGATGGGTTGGTGATGGGTCTCGCAAACGTAATCCCTTAATGAACTTCCTAATTGATAAATCGGTCCCTCCCTAAGTAACACACAAACACAGCCGTTTATTAATTTGTTTGGTAGCCCTCCCTCACACGTGAACATATTTTACCACACCCAGATTGTACACACACATACACAAGCACACACACACGCATAGACATACACATGACATACTTTGATAACTGCATAAAAAGGAACTGTTTTACTGTATAATATGTTATTTCATCACTCTGTCCTGACCACTGAAAATAGTGGTAGTGTTCACCCAAACTGTTTAGTGACAATATATTTCATTGTCTGCAGAGTGTAGGAATTAATCACCTTTTGGGTGACATAAGTCATGGCCAGATTAATAATTAAGGAGCGGCTGGCGAGCTTCTTGCCAATCCCAATATGGCTGACCTGACCTCACTTTTCTGACCGCGGGTCGTCTCCTCCTATTCTAGCTCCATGGAAGGTACAGTAGATTAAGGGAGGGAGGGAGGGAGGAAGGAAGGGCGAGAGGAGGGAAAGGAGGGGGGCTGAGTGATTACAGACCGGAAGAGGAGATATCGTAACGAGGGGGGAGGAGGGTTGGAGAAGAGATAAGGAAGCGGGGAATGAGGGTGAGGAGTGATAATGCGCAGGTGTTAGGGACATGGGGAGAAGATTAGAAAGGAAGGAAGGAAGGATGAAAGGAATGAATATAAGTTGAAAAGGATGGGAAATGTAGACAGAGGAAGGAGGATGCGAAGGAGGAAGGAGCAGGTGTTAGGCGAGGAAACTGAAGGTAGAAAAGGTCGAAATAATGCTTGAGGGAAGGGGTTTATGGCAGGAGAGGCTACAAGGAGTGGGAGAGGAGTGGAGATGTAAAAACAATATAGAAACAACGCAGAAAAATCATGTAAGCAGTGTAACCAATAATATACAAATAATATATATATAATATGCAGTGAAAGCAATTGACAGAACGTAATTTTACTTCAATTTTGTTAACCTCGGCAGTAAAGTAACGACCTCCATATTAACTACTTGGCATTTACAGTAAATGTAATACAATTCACCAGAAAGTACACCCAAAATTTACAAAACTGGGTACATATCTGACTTATAAACACTGGAATGTACGCGAAACTTTTATATAAGATCATACTTCTTAGAAGGGAATTGGTACATATTCATCAGGATAAAAGTAAACGCACTATATTATAAGGTAAGGGTAAAGTTATGTAACAAAGAGAGTGGAGACAGCAATCACACAAGTTGCCATACTAGTTCTTGCTGTACAGTAAACATACCAGGCTGGCTGGCTGGCTGTCTCTCTCTCTCTCTCTCTCTCTCTCTCTCTCTCTCTCTCTCTCTTACATATAGACACGTACTCATACACTTATTTACATGTACTTTTACATACACACATATAGGACAAAGTGTTTGAGTATGTTTCTAGGAATGTATTACGTATGTCTGGAATGGTGGTTTGCGAATTGGTTGGTTGGTTTGAGTGAGAAGCACAGATCCAAACAAATAGATAATGTGTGAACCAAAATAAGTACAGTATGTTATAAGTAATGTGTAGCGTTACTCGACCTTGCTCTCAACCTCACCTTTCCGCTACAGACCTGACTGAATCTACATCACATCTGTGTTAACCTCATTTAACATCTGCTCTCACTAACCTCTTACTGAAATCAGGAACTCCATCTTGCTTCTACACTAACCTCTTATTGATATCTGAACCTCCATCTTACCTCTAAACATTTACCTTTATTCTCACTAACATTTAACCTACACTGTATATGCTCTCACTACCCTCTTGCAGAAATCTTCCTACTACACTAACCTTTTACCTCTACTCTCACTATACCTGTGTTCTGATACCTGAACTTTGATCACACCTCTAACCTTTTACCTCTACTCTCAAATCCATCCCCACCCAAACCTTTTTCCTCCTCCACTCACCCTACTCACCACCCACTCTTGTCTTTTACCAACCACTTTCTACCAGCACCCACCCACCCACTCTCCTTCTCCACCCACCACTTCCACCCTCCTCCTCCTCAGTCACCCTCACATGCACAACACTTCCTCTTTTGTTGTGTTCTGTCCTTCCCGGAAACCTTTATGCAATTAGACAAACACAAAACAATTCACGCTTGCCTGAATGTAAACAGAGAACGCAAACACCCTAACCACAAACTCAAAACACAACCAAACGCACAACATCTGAATCATATCTACTGAGCAACTTATATTCACAACACAATACCATAACTCTAGAATTATTTATGTACAGTACGCTGCAACCAAGAAAATACAACATTATCAAATTGATACATAGGCTATACAAGCATCTGATATTTACAACACACTAACTTTTCATTACTGCAATAAACAGTAACAAAACCGTCAACATTACTTTCTCAGAGAGTTTATGTTTGAAGACTGAGTGTGTGTGTGTATTATCTCCGGTGATAGTAATCGTGTTGGAGAGAGAGAGAGAGAGAGAGAGAGAGAGAGAGAGAGAGAGAGAATGGAGGTCTGTCTTCTCTTCTCTTCTCTTGCCTTGTCTTACGTCCGGGTGAACAGCGCCCTTACAACACACACACACACACACACACACACACACACTAAGGTCTTGTGGGCCCGATTGTTGTGAGGATATTGATACTTGTGTGTGTGTATGTGTGTGTGTGTGTTAACTGGGCCACCTCATTATTCATCCATTCATTGAGTCAATAAGTCAATCCATCTATTATTCACTCATTTATTCACCCACCTCGTCTACTCGTCAGTCAGTCAGTCAGTCGTTTAATTAAGAAGGACAATGGTGAGTTTTTAGTGCTAAGTTTTCTTTCTCATACTCCTACCCCTGCTCCTCCTCCCCTTCTTCTTTCCTCCTTTCTTTATTTTCATTTTATTTTATACTTCACACCTTATTACTACTCTCTCTCTCTCTCTCTCTCTTTCTCTCTCTCTCTCTCTCTCTCTCTCTCTCTCTCTCTCTCTCTCTATCTATCTCCGTTCTTCTTGTCCCTAACCCCCCTCATACCCGACCCTCCACCAACCGGATGAGGAAGAATGTAATTACGACACACACACACACACACACAGAGAGAGAGAGAGAGAGAGAGAGAGAGAGAGAGAGAGAGAGAGAGAGAGAGAGAGAGTTGGTTGCCTTGAAGTTCTTACCACAAAAAAATAAAAATGTAAATACAGCCTAAATTATACAGTATGTATTTCCAATGACTAAGTATTACATTGAGAATTCCTATATATATTCAGGGCACCGGTACCGGGTTCGAGTCCTGATAAGATAAGTAAATTACAGTATACAGCTATTACTCCACCTTTTTTTATAGATGGCAAAAATGTACGTACCCACCTTTCATTCGATACCTTGGCTTTTTCGATAAATGCAATGTAGTTTGAATTAGCTTACATTAATGTCTACCAAACTATACACACACACATACACAACTACACACGCACACACAGACACACACTCCTACCTCATCAAATCAAACAAGTAGCTAACATAAATATCTACCAAACTATACACATATACAAACACAACTATACATGCACACACTCACACACAAAGACACATACTCCTACCTCATCAGATCAAACATAGTAATGACGTCAGTATTCAGGTGACGTCATCCCCCCCAGATACACACTCCACGTGTTTCTATAAAATTGTGAAATAAACGTGTCTATAATCGCAGAAAGGAAGAGGACGTGGTTGTCAAGTGAACGAGAGGGTGAACGTGAGATGCGTAAACAATGGAACGACTTGAGTACATTTTCCATTCACCAATTATGAATGATTAGAGAGAGAGAGAGAGAGAGAGAGAGAGAGAGTTGGAGGGAGGGAGAGGGAATAAGAGGAAGGAAAGAAACTGAGAGACCAGAGGAGAGGATGGGAAGCGAGTATGGTTGGGGGGGGGGGGGGGGTCATAGAGTGCGTAAGATGAGCAGCATGTGGGTGGTTGGGAGGAAGGAAGGGGGATGACAAGCAATGTAGTGGTTGGTTGGGGTTTGTAGGGTAACTGTGTGTGTGTGTGTGTGTGTGTGTGTGTGTGTGTGTGTGTGTGTGTAAAGAATGAAAGAAGCAGGGAAGGGTTAAAGAGGATAATAAGGGAAAGGAAAAGGGAGGATGACATTGGAGATATGGAAACAGAGAGAGAGGAGGGAGGGGGTGATAAGGGTGTGGGGGGAGTTACCATGTGGCGACCGTTGAGGCGGTTGCTGACTCACCATCCATCTCTCTCTCTCTCTCTCTCTCTCTCTCTCTCTCTCTCTCTCTCTCTCTCTCTCTCATTTTCTTGCATATATCAAAATACTAAATGATTGTATCAGATCAAATGGTGTGTCCTCCATTCATATGAAAAATTAAAAAGGGGAATTTGAAATATTATATAAAATGTGAATGAAAGGAGAAACCATCCAGTTATTAAAAGTAGGATAGAAAATTAATAAAAAAAAATTATCATTTATCTCAATTGAGCATTTATGTGTAGTGCAAAGTTATCCATTAATAATTCTGCCATTATTATTATTATCATTATTACATTTGTACACACTGGAGGTTGAACCGATTCTTCCAAACTCTGCTATAAATTAGACTCCCTATGAAGTATTATATATAAATACTACATATCAGTTTCCTGGGACAATGTGGAGGAATCCGCTGTAACCGTTCAGTTCGCCCACAACAGATTACCTCCTGTGAAATGAACAAAAAAAGCATAGGTTGGTGGTAGGTCAGGTGGGCGAGTAGGTGGTGGTGGTGTGACATGAAATACATAAGTCCAACCCGGATCTACCACCTCACTCACTGTAGTCCCTCCTCTTCAATATCATGCACACTATATTTCTGGTTCATCTACCCCTGTACACACACACACACACACACAGGTGCAGTCACGCGTCAAAGTCCTGCAAGACCTTCAAATGAAACTGAATTTGAGAGAGAGAGAAAGACCCAGTAATGAGGTAAGGGTATGCCAAGTGGTGGTTTGCCCCCCCCCCCCCACACAACACTATAGCTTATAACACCAGGTCTGGGGCACTTGCTATCTCCCCCCTTACCCCCCTATCAACCTCCTTTCTTGTACTTCCCTCTCTCTCCTTCCTCCTTCGTACTGTTTCATCACCATTCCCTTCCCCCTCTCCATTCCGACTACTGTAATGTATGCATGTCAGTCTACCTCTCATGTTCCTCATAACATATCCTTATATGGTGCACACACACAAACACACAAAGCTGAGCTCATTCTCATATCTCCTCTTTCAGTCGTAATAGTGATGGTGGTGTGTTGATATATGGAGTAGTAGTAGTAGTAGTAGTAGTAGTAGTAGTAGTAGTAGTAGTAGTAGTAGTAGTAGTAGTAGTAGTAGTAGTAGTAGTAGTAGTGGTGGTGGTGATAGTATTTGTGGTAGTGGGGGATATTTATAATAGTGGTGGTGAAATGGTATGAAGGGTTAGTTAGGTATTGGAGGAGACTGGAGGAGGTTCAGGGATCTCTTTCAGTGTCAACAATGTGGGGGTAGACTAGGGGAGGGGGAAGTGGATCAAAGGTGGAATCTGGAGAGAGAGATGGCTGTGTGTACTCCACATTGCATACACTCAATGAATACGTACACATGTGTGTGTGTGTTTCCGAGGCAACCAGCCAGACAGACATTGACGTAGGTGAATGAAATGTGATCACTCCTCTTGGCTCTTGCTGGCGTTGGAGAGATCAGTTAGTTCATTGTGGCAACCCAAGCTTACCTCACTACTCCACATTACACTTTGACCACACACACATACATACACACACACCGTTCCTTCCAGCTGTGTGCTTGCATGATAAAATAACAGGCAGGTAGTGATAACGCTGGGGGCACAATTTCAAGGTCGAGAGAGAGAGAGAGAGAGAGAGAGAGAGAGAGAGAGAGAGAGAGAGAGAGAGAGAGAGAGAGAGAGAGAGGAGAGAGAGAGAGGAGAGAGAGAGAGAGAGAGAGAGAGAGAGATTATACCACTTTGTGCAGATAAGGAGGAAAATCACTTTCTTATTGAATAGATAATACTTTCATAAATATAACGTGTGTGTGTGTTTGTTGGGGGTAGAGGGACGAAAACCATCATCCGTGGAGTGAGGGAGGAAGGAGGGAGGAGGTCAAGGAGAGGGAGTAGTAGAGAGAGAGATGACGAGGGATGACACTACAATATTATATGCATTATGTTTTATGGCATGGGAGAGTTTACGACTTACTAGCACCTCCTCGATAATTTACTCATTTACTTACTCATGCATGTACATACATACACACACACACACACACACTGCTTTAGGGTGACTGGTGGTGCATGTTGTGTGTGTGGTACAAAAAGGGTGGTGGTGAGGGGGGGGAGTGTGTGAGTGCAAATGAGTAAGACAATGGGTGGGTACAAGGAGATAAGGCAGTATAAAACTCCCCCTTCCTTAATGAAATGTGACGGCCGCCTGCACTACATTCAACGACTCTTACCATGTATTTTAGGAGATGGAGGTGGGGATGGGGGTCATGTGGTCAAATTGGAGGGCTTTGATATCTACAAATTATCCCATAAATTACACACACACATCTTTCTCTCTCTCTCTCTCTCTCTCTCTCTCTCTCTCTCTCTCTCTCTCTCTCTCTCTCTCTCTCTCTCTAACCATTACAACACACTTGAGCCAAACATTGTGCAATCTTCCTTCCGCTCTCCTTCATAATATTATCTTGTCAGTCAGACACTCTTATCATTTGCTATGTCAGCCAGCCCAGTTGTGATGTGTTTTATTAATTTATTTTTCTTATCCTAGCAAAAATATATAGTGTTTATAAGTTCCTGCTACGTAGATACAGACAGTAGTTGTTTTAAATGTTTGTGTAATTTGTCTTTTATTCTAACCTATTTACCAAAATCACCAAGAAAATACATTCATAAGGGAGTCGTGAATTTGTATTTGGCGAATCAATTTCTGTTTGTCTGTGATCGTCTATTACCTTGGCCCCTCAAGTTGGAGAGGTTACTTGTTGGTATGCATGTTATTGTTTGCCTGTAAGTGTCACTTAGTCTGTCAGATTTCTTCTCTTCTAGCTATCCTTCTTTCCATCTATCCCTCTTCCTTCCATCACTCGTAGTACAAGCAAATCACATCTTTTCTCCCTTCCCTTCCCTTCCTACTTTCCAGATACACCAACAAACACGACCCCTTCTTTACCTCTACCCTGAACCTACCTCCATCCCTCCCCTCTCTCTTTCGTCCTCATACCATGATTACCAACCAACCTAACTTTCACTTGTTATTCAGTTCTCAGCATTATATATATACAACCTTGGCATCGCTATATCGAGATGAGAATTACAATGTATATATGCAAATAAACAAACACAACACATACAATTACACACACACGCACACAACACATTCCCTTTCAAAATGTTTCTCCCCACATAAAACACACATAAAAAAAGATAGTCCCCTACACACACACACACACACACACACACACACACACACACACACATACAGTGACTGACATCTGAGGGTTATAATTCAGTCTCTATGCCTTACCACAATACGACAGTACAGTACCCATGACCTAGTTAGACCTATTCAAATCAGTCCTCATTATTACGTACCACTACCGTGCCATACATAACATGCTATATGAACCTTCCTTAGCCTCGTACAGTCTCCTTCAAACTTATTTTATTAAAGCCCAGCGCAAGATATACAGAGGCATTTGTGTATTTTATATAGACGCCGAGCAAGATACATAAAGTACTCAGTGAAGGAATATCACTGTACTGTCTCATGATGTACTCTACTGGGAATGTATGTTCTTGAGTGAGTTAATTATTTGTCTTGCTTTGCTTACTATTTTCTGAAGATTAAATTGGACACGTGATATATTATAAAGTCTTATTACAAACATGGGAATATATCTGACGTTTATCTCGTTGTCCTACGATAAGAATGTTGTCGCTCACTGAACTAGAATAACACAACATCAAATGACACTTGTTATCTTGGTGTCGTTCACACGTGTACACACTGATGATGATGCCACCCAAAGACATACCAAGAATATGTGTTGCAACGACAATGTCTTAACTCTTGTTGTGATGTATTCAGAAAAAATGAAGCCATAACAAAATACAAAACAACTTTACTTATAACTTGTACTCACCGCCTTAGGCATTTTGATGACAGAGGCAATGCTCCCCTGGACTTGACACTGTCTGGAGAAGAAACACAATGGTATTAGTTGACATTCAATAATAATAATAATAATAATAATCGGCCCAAGAATAACACTAGATTATTAGAGTCTACAATAGTAGGTCAAACAAAATAAATATAAATGACAATAGCAGTAATAATAGTAACAGTAACAACAAACATAGCAATCATAATAACAGTCATAGTGGAAGTTTTCAGGGTGTAGGTATAGGAGGCCAAGTGTGAGAGTGTGTGTATATCCTTTGTCACACACTGGCTACCATGACGAATTAATCATAACGTTGTCTCATACTTATTTTTACACCCATTTCCGTCTCACCCTTACATCACCATTCACTCACTAGGCACAGTCCCTCATTCACACACTCACTCACTCAACAACACGCTCACTCGCACCTATATACAGCCGAGTCATTGTTATTTACATGTTTAACTGTGGTACACATTACGTCACACTTATTATTGAAATCATTATGCTTACCTACAAATAATCTGTACACGTATTGTAGGAATATTATACCAATCATCATTATGTATTGAATTATAAAGTTTTCTACATTAAATGAGTGCTTGTAATAATGCTGAAAAGTTTGTATTGTATAAATAAGCATATATTTATACATTTATTTATATATTTATATATTTAGACCCTTTCCATTCATGCACATACATACATACAAAAACAAGACTGAAAGATCAAGAGGTGCCCAGACATTTCTAAAGTGAAGATTATTATTATTATTGTTGTGTTGGTGATGTCACTGTGTATTCTTAGCTACGGTGTCAGGGAGAGGAAGTCAATGAAAGAGAGAAGTCTAGAAAGAATTATTAAAGGAGAGAGAGAGAGAGGAGAGAGAGAGAGAGAGAGAGAGAGAGAGAGAGAGAGAGAGAGAGAGAGAGAGAGAGAGAGTATGTGTGTTTTTCTGGCAAAGGAGATTAAGTTCAAAGAGAATAGCTGAAGTACAGAGTGCTAAATTGAGTGTGTGTGTGTGTTACTGAGAACCACAATAGAAAGTAAAGCGTTATGCCTTGGGGAGAGTTTCATCCACCAACCCCCCCGTGTGAGGTGAGGTGAGGTTCGATAGTCTCCAAAGAGCTATCAACATTTAGTATTAATCACGCAATATTTATGTGCAAATTAATATGAACAAGTTCTTATAAGTTTACCGCCGTCGCAACAACTGGAAACGGTATGTAGTAGACGAAATGTAGGATGTAGAACGGAGGAAATTAACGTGCAGTGTAAAATCTAAAGCACGAATTTAAAGAAGAGCATGATAACAGTGTAGATAAATATATGATAAGCAGATAATGAAACATGAAATTTCAAAGAAGTGCGAGATGTCAGCGTACAAAAAAAAAGAAGAAGTTTATTGCTATTTCTGAAACAAGCAATCTTAAAACGAGTGATAGCCGTGTAGAAAAAAAATGTTGTAACGCCCATCGACTTTGTGAAAAGAGCGTAAAATTGTTGGGAAACGGCGCTATAAATTATTACGGTATTTTGAAACTGCAAGTAGTGTTTTACAGTACATATACAAAAGAGGAAGAATATGGTACATTGATAAGAATGATTCTCTCTCTCTCTCTCTCTCTCTCTCTCTCTCTCTCTCTCTCTCTCTCTCTCTAAGTACACTAAAAGACATCACCCAACACGCAC
Organism: Petrolisthes manimaculis; assembly: GCA_034508575.1. Lineage (NCBI taxonomy): Eukaryota > Metazoa > Arthropoda > Malacostraca > Decapoda > Porcellanidae > Petrolisthes > Petrolisthes manimaculis. Next base: position 3,926 of record JAWZYT010003006.1, on the reverse strand, counting down.
GCACATAACACGATGGAAAATGTTCGTGGTAAGAGGATTGTGGAGGAACGCTAAGTAGATCAGTGCACCACCAACAACATTACCAACACAACACCCACACCCACACACACACACACACACACGGAAAAATTGTACAGTCACATTCAACAGTCTGCAATACCTTAGAATGAAAAAATAGCCTCGATAAAATGAGTGAACCAGCATATCATTATAAAAACAGCACTTACCATTGTGAATAAAACCACATAGACAACTAATAACCCAAGAGACAGAAGAGGGAACTGTGTGTAATGTTAAGAGAAAGTAACAGACGTCGGTTGGTGAAATGTTCGTAAAAAATGCAAATCCATGTGCCAAACTGAATGAATGAAAAGGTCCTTAGTGCCATCCTGTATCAGAGTGTCTCTTATTTATGGACTGTAACTTTTGTTTGGTTTTAGTTATAGCTAAATGCATGTGACGTTAACGGGGTATTTAAATATGCATATGGACTCACGCACATACATTGACAAACCCAGCACGAAGGGTAAAATATTCCAATATATATATATGAGAGAGAGAGAGAGAAACAGAAGTCACGACCCCTGGTAGGCCACGACCATTGCACCATAAAGGAAATTAGGACACACACGAGAGAGAGAGAGAGAGAGGAGAGAGAGAGGAGAGAGAGAGAGAGAGAGAGAGAGAGAGAGAGAGAGAGAGAGAGAGAGAGAGAGAGAGAGAGAGAGAGAGATACAAGGTGAATGAGGATAGGTAAACAAGGGAGAAGGTAAAGGTGATTGGTAAGACAGGTGTAAGAGGTATTATTGTTGTGGGGGGGTTTGGGGTTGGTTGTGGTGAGGGTACATGTAGCAATATGGTGGATGGGTGGGTGAAGGGGGTATGCATGTGACACTATACTCTCCTGGTGGTCACTTCCCTAACCTACCGTACCCTTCTCTCTCTCAGGGGAAAGTGGCGGGGTCAAGGTAATAGTGGGGGGGGGGATGGGGTAGGGGGGTAAGGTTGTTTGGGTGGGTATAGGTAGGGAGGGAGGGAGGGTGGGTGGGCAGATAAAGTATGATAGGAGTGGGGTGGTGGGTAGGTTAGTTCGTAGGCTGACACACACACACACAGAGAGAGAGAGAGAGAGAGAGAGAGAGAGAGAGAGAGAGAGAGAGAGAGAGAGAGAGAGAGAGAGAGAGATAGGTTGGTAGGTTAGGTCAGTGGAATTCAATCAATGGTATTTTTATGGTAGTCATTTTTTCTATACGGTGCGTCCCCTTCCTTCCCCCTCTGCACGGGATACAGAAAAAAACATCGGAATTCCAATATAATCCCCCGTATATAGAATTTCCATTTGAAAGATTTTAATAAAACATCACTTTCATAATTGTATGCTTATATTACAGCCAAAGATAATCAACCTTGTCATAATAACATATACACACACAAGCCTCTCTCTACTTACTTCTCTACTCTACTCTCTCTCTCCTTATTTCATTCCATCTCTCACTCACTCTCTCTCTCTCTCTCTCTCTCTCTCTCTCTCTCTCTCTCTCTCTCTCTCTCTCTGCACTAGGTTATAAGATTCCAATATAAAAGTGAGACAGCCAACACAAGAGTGGCGTTGGGTATTCAGGCCACGTTAACAGAACTATTACATCACAACATTCGAACACCGCCGCTGGGAATGTAACGCAGCTCGACACTGTGGTGATGCATAGGGAGACAAACAAGTAAATGAATAAATACGTGGATGAATAGATAAAAATTGAGAGGCGAGGGGGAGAAGAGGGGATAGGAGAGGGGAAAGAGATAATAGGCGAGGGGGAGAAGAGGGGATAGGAGAGGGGAGAAGAGGGGATAGCAGAGAGGGAAGAGAGGATAGGAGAAGGGAGAAAAGGGGATACGAGGGAGGATAGAGGATAAGAGAGGGGAGAAAAGGTGATAGGAGAGAAGAGTTATAGTAGAGAATATGGGAGAAATGTAGGAGTGGTATAGGGTCGAAAATAAGGAGCGGAGAAGTCTAGAGGAGTGTGAAGAAAAGAGACGAGGAGAGGAATTAATAATTTAAAAAAAATATAATTTTTTTTTGGAGGGGGTTGGGAGATATGAGAAAGTGAATGCAAAACATAATAAAAGAGAAGAGGTATAGTAAAGCAGATGAGAGAAAACTGAAGGAGTAGGATGGGGAAGAGTACAGTAAATAGAGATAATAATGAAGAAAAGGAATAAAAATGGTTGGGGTGAGGGATGTAGAAAAAGAGAAAGCAAAGACAAATGAGAGAAGAGAAATCGTAAAGCAGATGAGAGATAGACGAGGAAGAGTAAAACGGAAAGGAGGGTGTAGAAAAGAGACAAGGAAAGGAAAGGAAGGAATGGTTGGAGTTGGGTTGGGTGGGGGGTTAGGGGGGGGGATGGAAGGGGACAGGAGGCATCAGCTGATTTCTCGTCATCTGCTGGCCACCCTCAATGTTGCCACCACGAGATCTCTCTTTTTCAGCCAGGGTTTGTGTATAAGTAACATCTTGTTGGTTTGGGTATAAGTAACATCTTGTTGGTTTGTGTATAAGTAACATATCGTTGGTTGGAGTATCAGTAAGATATCGTTGGTTTGAGTGTAAGACATTGTTGGTTGGGTATAAGTAAGACATTGTTGGTTTGGGTACAAGTAAGACATTGTTGGTTTGGGTATAAGTAAGATATCATTGGTTTGGGTATAAGTAAGACATCGTTGGTTTGGGTATAAGTAAGACATTGTTGGTTGGAGTATCAGTAAGATATCGTTGTTTGAGTGTAAGACATTGTTGGTTTGGGTATAAGTAAGACATCGTTGGTTTGGGTATAAGTAAGACATTGTTGGTTTGGGTATAAGTAAGATATCATTGGTTTGGGTATAAGTAAGACATCGTTGGTTTGGGTATAAGTAAGACATCGTTGGTTTGGGTATAAGTAAGACATTGTTGGTTTGGGTATAAGTAAGACATTGTTGGTTTGGGTATAAGTAAGACATTGTTGGTTTGGGTATAAGTAAGATATCGTTGGTTTGGGTATAAGTAACATCTCGTTGGTTTGGGTAAGTAAGATTTCACTTCTATAATTTATCTCGTATTATTGTTTCTAATGCCGTCTGTTAACTCCCTCCTTTTTCTCTTTCCTACTCACATCTTGCCCTCTTCCTCCTCCTCCCTACACACACATTCTCCATTCCTCTTCCGTAACAATTCTACCATGAAACAGACTAGCACCTACGAGTTTGGGGGATCTGTTTTGTATATACTGGGTTGGAGAAACCAATAATCCCCCAACTGATCCACAAAACACGATCAACGTATAAAATGAGGCTAGAAAAGTTAATACAGGCTGGAATTGGGATGGAAAAAGATTGGAATTGCTAGAAAAGAGGCTAAGACTGACCAGAAAAATTATGACTGACAGGAATGGACGAGAGGAAAGCTGAATGGGCGAGGAAGAAAGCTGGAATGGGCGAGGAAGAAAGCTGGAATGGGTGACGAAGAATCCTGGAATGGGTGAGAAAGGTCGGAATGAGTTATAAATGAGGCTAAGACTGTCTATGAAGGATGATAAGACTGGCTGGAATGAACTGGAAAGGAGACGAAGACTGGTTGAAATGAACTTCATAAAGGATGCCGAAACTGGAACAGGGTGGAAAGGCCTGGATTGGGAGGGGGGCGTTATTATTATTACCTCGGTGGGTGCCAACCAGTCTGTGAGGGGACACACACATTACTAACTACCGGCAACAACAAGGGGGAATCTATATCTTCATCTGTCTGCTTTTCCTCTCTTGTTATCCTTGTCTTTACTTTACCAACGGCATACAGGAACTAGAAGGGGAATATACCGTTTCATTTTCGTTTCTATATATTCCTCATTAATTATCTATTTTCTCTGCTCTACATTAAACTACCATAGACAGGAAC